>CAJNIZ010044882.1:0-28849 GCA_905231905.1 Symbiodinium pilosum
GGTGGTGGGGGTGGTGGTGGCGGTGGGGGTGGCCGTGGCTGCGGTTGTGGTTGTGGTAGTGATCGTGGTAGTGGTAGTGGTAGTGGTAGTTGGCGTCGTCGTCGTAGCAGTAGTAGTTGCAGTAGTAGCGGGACTGACATGAGAGGGTTTTATCAGGCTCGATTGGCCGTATAACATTACATAGTTTCAGAGGCTCATTTAAGGTTGTACTATTGGTTCAACGGAATAGTGAGCTGCGAGCCTCTCCTTCGAGCATCCTATAAATCTGATGCCTTGAGCATCCCACCAGATGAGTCTTTATCATGCGACCCACAGCTCTAGACACCAGTGTGGAACATATCTTTCCCAACTGCTGATGCTCGAATGTTGAGCAGAGATTTTTCCGTCGGCTGCATGAACATTGGACTGCCTGCCCCAAACTCAACAGCGACTATGGGGAAACCCGGGCTTCCTCGCCTAAGTTGCATCTTACGCACTTTTGTTGCAACCTTTTCCCCAACAAGCCTGAATGTCTTGTCTAGATGGGCCATGCTTCAGCGACGGCAACAAGTGTTTCTAAGCTTTTAGGGGTTCCTCCTTTGTGTGTTCGAGGTTGCCGCCATTCATAGCACATAGGTCTTTGGGCGCGTGCTATTTGCCTCATTGACAGGTCCAGCCGAAGACTGGGAGGCGGCATCAGAAGCTTGCCTATACTGGCCTTAATTCGAAGGCCTCTCTACCCGTGCATCCCAACTTTAGCTCATACCCAACACAGCATCCAAAGGCCTAAAACTCAGTGGCATACAAGCTATGGGGTAGTAAGAATGCTACGGCACATCCGAACTGATTAAGTACTCCATTTTCTGTTGGTGACCACATACTTGTCCGTGATACCTGATGGCTTCCTTTCAGCAACAAAACCAGACGCCAACAGATCTGGACCAAAGGAATCGGGTTAGTGGCGTCATGTTCCTCTTTTGGGCTCGAGGGCTGTTAATTTGATGGTGATCGGTCCTAGGCAGATCAGATTTTTCCTGTACATGCAAAGGCAGGCACGGGGTCGACTTCTAGCGCAAAACAGGGAAACAACTTATCCTTGCACGCACTCCTGCCACCCTAGCGACAAGTGTTACAAGAGTGGATATTTGAACATGAAACACGTGTTTTACCCACCTGAACATGAGACTCAGAAAGGGCGTCCTACACGGACTACTGTCCTCAGAAACAGGGGCTTGAATGTGCTTCCGAGCATTTTGGGGAGCTGCGGAATCAAGTCCTGGTGTTTTCTGGTTTTGGGTTTTGGCCTTTGGTGTGTGCAGCTAGCACCTCCCTATAGATATTGGACGCTGGAAGCCTCATAATTCACAGTGTTGCGCTAGTATTGGGCGAAACAGTGACGAGGCCGAGCTAGAAACACTTCTTCTACACCCGAAATCTATACCATGCATTGCAAACCCTATTGAGATAAAGAGTTTGTCAGCATTACAGTATTGCTCACCCTGTCGCAAGGAATGTGTACGATTCTCGGAACACCCGCAGTGAATAGTGAAGTTGGAGCCCTCACCCTTGGTACCCTTACATGATATGGGTTAATCAAAAGGAGATAATGAGACTACCAGGGTCGACTCACTCGAATGTCTGAAACCCTTGGACGCTTGACCCCTAAGCACCCCAAAGCCGTCGGTAAGACAAAGGCTAAACATTCAGACAAACCTTTACGCCCGTGTTTGCATTGGTCTAAGCCCTGTGGAACCCCAAACCTAATTAAATCCCTAAAGCCTTCCCCCCAAATTTTTGTCAAAGCTAAAAGAAACTGGGCCCCAAGTCCTACAGCCCTCACAGGAGCGCTTGGATAGACCTCTTGCAAATCCTAAACCAACAACAGGATTCGGGTTCACCTTTCTGCGGCTGGCTATCCGATCCTGGGGGACGACTCCTACGGGGGTCAGCCCTGGGGTATTCGAGGCTGGGTTTTAGTTGTTTGCCGGTGTTGGGAAGCGGGTTGTAGGCACTCGTAGCTTTAGGGTTAATTGGTACAGAGTTGGAGGTTTTGGTTCTCAGCTTATTTGAAGTTTATCGTTGTCTGGAGGCAAAGGTCTAGCAGCGGCAGCATCATCGCCGCAGCCAGCACCGCCGCAACCGCTGCCCCACCCACCACCATAGGCACAGCCACAGGCCACCGCCCCCGCTCCATACCCATCCCAACAACAGCGCCATCACCGCCGTGGCGGCCGCCACTGCCATTGCTGCCATCGCCGCCCGCACTGGCACCAGCACGCACACCCGCACCAGCACCATTACCAGCAGCCGCAGCCGCAGCCACCACCGCCGCCACCGCCGCCACCATCGCCACCATCGCCACCACAGTCACCACTGCTACGTGCACCGCTCATGGGACACCTGGGCCACAGGAGGACAAGCCCATACTGTTGTCTTCATTCCGGCCAGTGCCAAGGAAAGACCACACTAGGGCAGGTACACATGGGGGAGTTTCTCAAACTGATGTCTGTCCAGCGCTGCAGCAGAACCCTTGCAATCTCCGTGCGTCCTTTAGGTGCCCAAGGATAATCTTCAGGTATCGCGTGTATGGGTTCCTGAGCAGTGCCTGAATTCCTCAGTGCAAGATGTTCTTCTGAAGCCCACACAAGACCCGCAAGAGTTTTCCTGTGCCAGCCTGACAGGCTGATGGCAAACCGTGGCTTTTGCATACCTTGAAATCGCACTAGATATGTTTCCATCGGTAGGCCAGGCTGGACGGTCCAACTTGCAGGGAGAATAGGCCCATGAGGTTGAGAAGGAAATCCCACCTTTCAGTGAGGCTACATGAAATCGGGGTCTTTTCCCTTGCGAGCATCCCATAAACCTCTGTTCTACCCTGAATAAGCCCTGAGCCGAGCGTAAACCGAGAGGTGGCTGCCACCGTATGTTCCTACACTCCTGGCGGGTCAAGTTTCCATGGATACCCGGCTGACTTTGCAAGTGCAGGGCTTAGGATTCAGGGCTTCGGGGTTTAGGGATTGTGGCTTTGGGTTGGGGCCCAGGGCACGGTTAGGATCATGGCTGAGGCTGACTTTTGAGGGTTGTACTTGGGACCTCGAGCGTTTGCGGCAGAGGGCCAACGTGTAGGAACACGGGTGTAGGTCCGGGCTTAGTGCTCAAAATATTTAACTGGAGCTCCTTTTCGGGCTTTTTTTGGGGTTGGCTTAGCCTTACATCTTTGTCTACATCTGTGTACGTTGAATGTCCCAATTAAGACGCAGGTATAGGAGGTAGAGCCTGAGCCTTTGGAGTGCGAGTTAAACTCAGAAAGGCCATTGGGTTTATGCATCACATCTGCTTTTCTTGGCTTAGTTGCTTAGGGGCGAAGCTCGAGGGATCCTTTTGGGAAAATGTTTTGGGGTCTGCTATGAAGGAGGCAAAGCCCTCATACATACTCGCACTAACTATCAACATTGTCTAACTACGTCCTTGCTATGTGACCAGGTGTTCTACCTGCCACAGGGCGGGTGGATTATTCCTGCCATTTGATCGTTTATCATGATAGATGCTTATTGCCACTCCCTCAAAGCCTTGTCCATGACTTTCCACACAGCAAAGGATGGGGGAGGTCCAAGAAGTCGAAGATCCGTGTAGTTGGTCTGAGGGCCAACTTCTTGAGAGCTAGGGCTTTGATCTTCGGGCGCATTGTCTCCCAACAGTCAGACTAAAGTTACGAAGGACGGTGTTCGGCTCTGTCGCGGATGGTTTGGTGGCGGAGACTTTTCATTCCAGTTTAGGGTGTGAAGCTGTGGAGGCTGTGGGCAAGGGTCTGCTTTTAGGCCTAGACGCCTTGAGTGTTCGGGCTTGGGAAGTTCGTCAGATTTGGGTGTGTGACTGTGGGCAGTTTCGGGCCAGGTTTTTGTGTGTATCCATGGTCCACAGTTGCCTGGAGTCTAGAGAAGATTTCGGACCTACATCTGTTAAGCATAGAGCCTAATCATGCAGTCAGTTTTCGGTCAGTGTAAGGCAGGCTCAAAATTCATAAACTGAAAGCTCTGCCCGTAAGCTCTGCCCGTAAGCATACACTCGCGCTCTCAATGAACTCATTCCCGAAGTCGACGGAAAGCCAACGGCCAGCTCTGAAGACCTCCGACCCCGCACTCTTTGACTGTTTCATTCATCACAACCTCGAACCCTAGGGAGACCGGCGCCCGGAAGACATCAGATCTCACAGCAAGGGCTCAGAAGCCCACGCGCATGCGATCGAAAAAGAGCCGATTGCCGCCAATAAATTAAAACAGGGGTGCAGAAGTAAACGTCCAAAAGTCTACACTTGCAAGAGAAAGTGAGTGCATGTCGCTGCCTGTTTCTTTCGTGTCCCTTGGCCAACCAACTGCTAAAAGACTACCCCCACCAACAGCCTATAGGCAGAGCGTGAGCCAAATCCCTGGAAAACATTATTCTCCACCTATTCAGGACAGAAACATGAAAGATTGGGTTTCCCAAAAAAGGGAACCTTCAGAAACCCTAGGGAAACGTGGTTGCAGGGAAACGTGCTTACAAGGGGTCCGCCTTGAGGATTCTGTACGAGCTAGGTCTCATTTTCGCCTGAAGTTGAGTAATGTAAGGGCCTGACTAAGTCGAACGCGACTTAAACGTGTTGTGCTGGTGGCAGATGGCCTGAATCCTATAACCCCGTAAGTCCTAAGCCTGTGAACCTTGAGCGAGGTCAACGCCCAAGAGCTCAGGAAAATGTGTTTGCATCCAACATATCCAGAATTCCGATTTGACCACTCACCATTGAACTCAATTTGGGACATCTCAAAACCTATGGGTAGATAGGGGCTCTGTTCTTGGGCGCTGGGTGGTGTGCATAGTCCATCGAACCCAAACGTGAGTTTTCCGATTCAGGTGCTAGGGTTTGCCATTCAGGGCTTTGGAAGTTTGACCTGGGCTGTGGCAAAGGTTCACGAAATCCTTACACAATCCTGAGCCCGTTCACCTCGAAAACCTCAAGCATGCAAGCCCAGAAGATGCATTTTGAGGTTAGCTGTTACGCGAGGACACATGACTCTAGATAATATATATAGATATACAAATATATGTGTATACAGTATCGGTACTCTGTTATTCCGTCTCTTAATGGGCGCAAGTAATCGGAGTAGATCCAGCAACCATGCGCCGTGAGCCCTGAAACCTAAGCCCCATGCCACAAACAAAGCCCTACAACTTAAGCGCTGACCTTAGAATTGAGACTTTAGGGCTCGGGGTTTCAGCATTCAGCATTTACAGCGAATGGGCCTCAGATCCTCTGGTTCTGAGGCACGCTAGCGAGAACCCGAAGCTCCCTGCGAAGCTCAAGGAGCCATAGCCAATTTTGGGCTTCGGGGCGTAGAGGGGGTAAAGGGTGTAAGAAATTATAGGGATTGAGGTTGAGGCTCGGGGTTTTAGATTGCGAGAGGGTGAGAGGGTTTCACTTTCAGGGTGTAACTTTGACATCAGTGAAGGTTGGGGGTAGGCTTCACGGCTTCATGATGTAGGAGGATTCAGCTGGAAGGCTTAGGGTGCAGGGCTTTCGGGACAGAAGATGTTCAATCCTGAGCCCCCAATAGACCCCAAACCTCGAAGGAGCTGCAAAAGTGCCGCGTTGAGCTAGTGGGCTGTATCGCGGGAGGTTAGTATCGCGCCATTTCAGACATCAGGAAAATCAACGAACTGTTGCGCCTTTCTTCAAGTTTCATTCAAAGAAGAATCATGCGGCGCCAGCTATGTGCTCTCAATGCAGGAGGAGTCTGGAGGGCCCCATATTTTCATAGACCTCGCAGAGCTGTTGTGTGTTGTGGGGCGCTGCGAGGCATCATTTACCTCGAAAACAACCCAAACCATCACTCCTTAATGTAAACTATTTCCAGTGGCGTAGCATGTTGGCGAAGTCTCACTGGGATGTGGGTGTTATGTTAGTAGGGGAGGGTATTTAACGTGTTCGATGCTGGTTGCGGTTGTCCTGTATATTATAAGCCCTTTCCCTCAGCACAGTCCTGGTGTCAAACGTCAACTCCTGAAACACAACATGCACCAAGCATTCCATGCGGAGTAATAGAGCTGTTGGACCCTTTGGGTCTTCGGAAGGAGTGCGGTATCACCTTTATCGGACCGCCGTCCGGGGTGATGGCAGCGTGCGGATCTCAGCACGCGGTTTATGGCTTGTGAGGCTAAAGCGCTGGGAGAAATGAAAATCCGACACGAAGCCGGCCAAAGAATCAATATCCGCAAAGCCGCCAGAAACTTGCAGCAGCGAGGCAACGTAGGCTTCAACGTCAACCAAATGTGCATTACGCATAAAATGGCTGGATGAGGCTGATTGCATTCAGGTGGGCCCTGGCCTTCGAGCCAGTGCAGTGGACAAGTAACAATTCACCGGAGACTGGATACAACGCTTGATGGAAAAAGGCCACCTTCTCCTAAACTTGCTGAAATTTCAGCCTCGAAGGCTGGGCGTACTTGGATGATGAAAACGTTGTAGGGATAGACAGGATCCCCCCCGGGGAACATGCGTGAAACATGAGCAACTGCCGTGCGCCCGGCGAGACCATAGCCCCTTGCCTGACAAAGTCGCGTGTTGAATCAAACTGGCAATCCGCATTTTCGTCTGCAGGCTTGCTTTGATGGGCTTTGCGGTCATCATGGGGACTAACGTAGCAGTCAGAGGCTTTGTTGGGCTTGACTGCACTCAGCCCAGGTCGTAGAGTAGGAGGATTGCAATTTCGGGATCTTTTGTAGGAATTTGAGCAGGACGAACCTTCTGCCCAATGTGACTACAAGCGGCACATGGTCTACGTTACTCAAGATTTGTCATTACTCTCTTGCAGATGGTCACCTTGGTGCCTGAAGTTCGGGCAATCTACCGCAACAAAGAACAGCGAAGGGGAAGCCAATGGTATTCCTGCATCTGTTCGGCCTATAAAAAAGGGCCCTTGTCAAGTTGCTTCGTCACTGTGGTAATCTCAGGTGAAGCAGGGAGGCCAGTCCCCCATCCTTATGTGTCCTTCAGGTTCATATGTTGTGCCACATCCATTGCTTACCTCTCCTCCCCTTGATCCCGCAGCATGTGCCCATGCACATTTATTCCAATGCCAGAGGCTACTGGAGCCTTTCTCGGTGAATCAGCCGCAAATACCTAAGCATCACAATACACGTGGCTACTGCATAGACCCCAATGCATCCGGACCGGAGGAGCCACAGAGCTACTAGCAGCGAAGCCGGGCGTCAGTTTTCATCATCATCGCTGCCGCCACAATCATCATCATCATCATCATCATCAACATGATTGAAACATGTTTGTGCATCGTCTGCCCCCCACCCCTCAACTCCATCATAAAGCTTTAAGCTTGGAAACCTGAAGCTCCACCCCAAATTCGCGATGATGCTGGCAAAGGCTGGGAGACAAGATTGCAGCCAACATCTTGGCTCAGACCGCCAAGGCCACAAGCTATGCCTCTTCAAGGTGAAGAGGTATGGGAGGTGATCTTGTGGCTTTGCAGGCAAACCAGGGCTATACAAGACCAATAGATGGAATGTAGGGGGCTCTCTCAACAACCAAAGGCATTGGCTTAAGCTACCACTCACCTGGCAAGAAGAAACACGTCGAAACACCTAGGTAGGAGCTGCTTTAAACCGATGTCTTCTAGGGAGGTTGTGGAAATGATGGTCCCTATAGGGTTCAAAATTTGTCAAAGCTTCTGTTATGTAGCCTTTTTTGCCAAGCGGCCTCGGGGCGCTGATGCGAGTTCTGGGGTGTATGGGTCTGCGGTGCCACAAAGCCTAGAACTGTATTGCACCCTTGGCGCTAAGACCCCAAGCCTATGCTTCTCAAGGCTGAGGATTCTGCATTTCTGATTTCAGATCTTAGCAGTAGCCGAGCGAGGAAGCCCCTGGCGGGGGAATCTGTCGAACACTGGGTAGCGGTTTGCTGTTGAAGATTGCTATAAGATGTTTTTTTTGGCGTATGCTCCGGGCTTCTAGATGAACTTCTTTACTTGGCGGACGCCCTAGACCTTAAGCCATATGAAAGGTCCTAAAGCTTAAACTCTCGAACCCTCAACCTCAAAACCAGCTTGGGTGTCTTAAGGCTCAAGGGTTTCAGTTTTAGGGTCCAGGTCTTCAGGATTTGGGGTCCGGGTCATGGGCTTTACATTAGGTGGCCATAGGAAATCTGGGAAGATCCAAAGCCCAATCGTGATGAACGGCTTGATAGCCATAGTCCAGCAAGAGTGCAACCATGTCAAAAAGACGCTCGTGCGTAGACAGTCTATTTCAACAAACCCTCTACCTCATCCTGTTCTGTACCTTATCGTGTTGGTGGAAAGGCAGCCACCCAAACCTTAAACCGGTTACGCAACAACGTAAAGTCCGTTAAAGCCATAGGTCTGCATTGTATCTGGCCCGCATGGTGAAATTGCTGCACCCGCAGCCGAACCCTCGTCCTAAAACCCCGAAACCTGAGACGTACATCCTAATTATACCGTAATTTATCCTTAAGCACTGAACTTGTAGGTGCCCAGCATTCCTTGGAGCGGCGACGGCCTAACTTGCCAGCTGACGGCAGAAGGAGTGAATTTCCTCAAGTCACTCTACGGCTACATTGGGATTGTAGGGTTTATAAATGGCTGCTTGGGATCATACAGTTACGGTGATCTTCCGGACTCTTGTTTAAGTTGGAAGAGTGCTCCTCCCAATTTTGGGTTGAATCAACATACGGGTCCCGTTAGAGGTTCCTCAAGTTGCCCAGCTCGACAGGCCCAGTGAAGCCATTCAACCCCCCCCACAAGGGAGGCCTACGGCCTGAGGGTCCCGGCTGAGATTCACAGCCCAGCTTGGCTTTCCTCTGCCGAACATGTTGCAACAAACCCTCGCCAAGGGCCTACCATCTAACACTGAACCCTATAAATACCAAGTCCAACAAACCATAATTGTGCCGTCCCCAAACCCTGACCCACACGCGGCAAGCCGCTAAAGGTAAAAAGTTTACAGGGCTAAGGGCTGTGGGTTCAGGGTTTGAGGTTTAGATTACCTGCTGCCCCCTTTAGCCCTGAAACTGTTAGACCGTGTCTTACGTGAACCTAAATTCAGCTCATATGGAGTCTTCCACGAGGTTATTTCTGAGAGCCCTATTGTCTGCAAAGAGCCAAGCGTCAGATGTTTTTCATCAAATGTAAGGCCAGATGACATGTCTTGGGGGGTTGCGCGTTCTCTCAGTCACTGATCATCATTGCCCATGTACTCGTTATTCTGGGGCTGAAGGCCATCTCTTTAGATATGTGGGAGGCCCAGTCAGGGTTTAGAATGCATGTTCCTGCAGGAACCGTGCCAGATGAGGCCGGGTTGTTGTATTGTCGTAGCATCTGAGCTCACAGACTTGCGATAGTTGTGAAGAGCTGTAGCACGGCTTGTGGGACATCAGGGGGCGGTTACATTGGTTCTCGATGCGCCCGTCAGAAACCAGTTGGTTTTTTGGTCCCCATCAAACACCAGGATCGCTGCTGAGGCTTCGGCGTTCAAACTAAGTCAGGGATCACAGATGTGTGGTTTTGGAAACCTAGGGATCTCTTTTCTGGGTTCCCTGAAACAAGCAGGAGAGTATTCTGTGGTTGCAGGGGAGCTTTTGGATCTGGAAACACCATGTGAGATTCTTAAGAATAAATTCGGTGCTGTTCTTGAGAAGAATCTGGAGGTAAAGCTTCTGGCTTCAGCATGCCATTCCGAGCAAAGTTTGCGGTCCTCTTGACTGACAGGGTTGTACATCACAAAATGGTTTTCTGACATACCACCTTGCCAGCGGACTGCATATAATCTAACAGACACGCATCCCCCAAACCAATATGGAACCTCTGAGTTTCTTTGGGTGGTTCCATGCTAGGTTTGTGAGGGCACACCCTAATCCTCATACGCCCTGCAGTCTAAACTTGTGCGGCCAGGTGTTTAACAAAGCCATGGTCAAGACAGTGGAGGAAGCGATGGAGCGAGCGGAGAAAGTCGGCTTCCCCATCATGGTCAAGGCCGGAGAGGGTGTTTACCTAGAACCCAACACTTGTGAGGATAGCCAAGATACGCCTTATTGTGGGATTGAAAGCCGTTGTTATAGGGTATTTGGGAGGTCCAGGCAAGGCCTTTGGGGTCGAGTTTACAGGTAGGTTTGTCAGGTTTACATATGGGAGAATCCATATCAAGGATCCTCTCATCCATATCAAGGACCCTCGCACAGGATTCTTTTGAAAGTGTTTATGGTCTGGCGACCATTGTCTTTTTTGAGCCTGTGAAGCCGTAGTGCCATGAGCCCCAAGTCCGAGGGGACGTGCGGGCTCACAGCTTGGAGTTGAGTGTCGTTTCATCTACCTCCTAATTAAACATTCATGGCACGTGAACATGTCCAGAGCTACACTGAAACAGCCGAGAGTGAACGCTTCAGCGCTACAAACCACAGCTGTTCCAGTTCAGGGCCCAGGTTTTCCCGCGCATAATACCCGCATGTGCAATGAGATGCCACAATCGCCCGCGGGCCTTCCCTGACCTGAGGAGAAAGTCCAGACATAGAGTAAAGATGGATGAAGAGCCAGGGGAAGATGCACAGCTTTCCCAAGTTGAATAACCGATTCAATTCAGGTTCCCGGTCAAGTAGTTAGCTTATCAGTAGTGGTCAGCCATCGCACTAGCCTGTTGATTTCCAAAATGCATCTCAAAATGTAGTTGCCTTGCCTGAAAGTGGATGGTGCTCTTGTCACTGCGGCTGCGGGAGTTGGTGTACACACTTTGGGAAACTCTATTTGGAAAGTCCTCAAATGATCGACAATGGTGCGGTTCTGATGCCTTTTTGCAGATCAAAGCTTTTGAGATTCATGGGGAGGGTGACTACAACTGTCAAAGCCTCCATTCCAAGACGAGGAAGTAGTGCACGGGGTGCAGAATTTGGGTAGTGTCTTATCTTGGGGGAGCGACCAGCCATGATGGTTTTGCAGTGTGACACCTACAGATAGGTAAAAGTCCTGCCCGGAATGCAGCATTGGCAACCAAAGTGGGGCTATCTAAACTCCACAGCTTAGACACAGTGCACCTACCAGCAAGTTTGAGCCCGGTTGGTTTGAAAGGCTTGGAAGAGTACGTACAAGTTTCTGGACTCGCAGTCTCAACCGCCACTGTGAAAGTCGAAGAAACCCATACACCCAAACGCCTTATGCCTGGGAAGCTTTCCAGGCTGAAGCAGTGCAATCCATTTTTGGAGGGCCACAGGGAGCTTAACAAAGGCGATCACTAGAAGGCTTACACAGGTACTTGTGAAAGTATACATGCTAGCTTTCATGATCCAAGTGCGCATTCTTCAGGTGTCGTCGGATAATCTACGAGCGATGGAGAGCACAACAGCAAGTCAATTGAGAAGATACGCCGCTACACATCAACTCACTTCGAAGTCCTGAAACTTTTATGATGTGAACAGTATAGATTTTGTATGATTTTGTTATGGCCTTCGTTTCGCTTGAGTGAACTTCACAATCGGGGTTCATACCACACAGCCCGGGAATTAACGAAACAAGAGGCGTCCGAGGGCGGCGGAGGCAAGGGCATTCGCAAGGCTACGAACATGGAGGAGAAAAGGGGCAGCTGGGGTGAGAGCCTTTGTCCTTGCAGGATGGGCTGTGCCTGAGTCTTGAGTTAAGGGTTGAAATTTGGGGTCCTCAAAATGGGCACGAGCCCGACTGGCAATGTAAAAGCTTGAACAACGGTTGACTCCAGTCCTTCTTATCTGTTGCAGCATGATATACTCTAAACCATTCCAGAGCCCTATTCACGTTGTGCCCTGCCCGGTTTTTGGCTGGGCACTTGCTGGGCTGTGACAGGACCTTTCATCCAAGGCGCATCTACTAATTGTCGATGCCGAAAAAGTGTCAGCAAAATCTTCCACCACAAGCAGTGTATAACCGTAGTAATTAGATAATGTGACTATCCCACAACCTTTCTTTACCTTGTTTCTTAGGCTTGTTGCAACCCATCTTGCATTGAGCAGGTATGTGTCCCGTGCCTGCCTTCCAACGCTCCCACTGTCCCATTTCAGCTACAGGATTGTTGCACTTGCAGCTGACAATGCTCCGAACTTCTGTGGCTCATTGTTGACTACGGCCACGACTGTAGCAAATACACTTCCCCCTCTAGTGAAACAGAAGCCCTCTGGAGCCTTATAGTTGTGAAACTGTATACACACGTTGACAAGTTACATGGTACACAATCTTAAAGTTAAAAGCGACCACCGCTTGCCAGGAAGGGGAATTCTTATGAGTAGGCAGGCTGCAGGACCAACTGGTGCCCCAAACTCAAATCACGGGACAACCAGCGCGAGTGAGGTGTTGACTATGCAACAGGAATGTCAGCAGCACATTGTGGTGTAGGAGTCTATATATGTAGAGATGTTTATCAATTTGCGTGTATGCATGCATATATGCATATGTATGTGTACATATATATATATGTATATGTGCATGTATATCTTTACGTACATGTATGTGTGTGTACATGTATGCGCGTATGTCTGACTGTCAGTACCCCTGTGCGTGTGTCTTTGGCTGTCTGTCTGCCCGCCTGCCTGCCTGTCTGTCTGTCTTTCTGTCTGTCCGTCTATGTCTGTCTGGTGTCTGTCTGTGTGTATGTCTGTCTGTACGGGGGTAAGTAAGTATGTATGTCATAAACATGCTGGGACGCAGGGGCGAGCCAACCCAGCCAAGCCCTTTGATTAAATCTGAAATCAACGAACCCTAAGTGAAACCGAACCTTGATCTCAAGACCGACACACACACACACACAAAACCCAAACCTAAACAGTTCCCTTGGCAAGGAGCTGAAGGTTGCGTTTACCAACGTGTACACGGAGGCGAGATGGGACATTTTGAAAAAGTGGGCCGCAGGAACCCTGGCAACATATCGGAGGCTGAGAAACTCCGAAATGCAGTTTTTTCTGAGGGCAACTGGGCTCTGTGGTTTAGATCAAATTCGTAAGTTCTAGTGCATCCTAATCAGGACAATTATAACTACACATACATTGGCCCAGCTTAGTTGCTACCGTGGTTCGTGAGTAGATTCTTTGGCCTTAAGTCCAAGCTAAACATGATACATACTTGCGCGGACTGCGATCTTCATCTTCTTACAGCTGACCCCACAGACCTAATCAAGTCACTATGCGGGCGTTCCTCAAATGGGGGTCCCATAGTGGCCGCCCAACGTTGCGTATAGTTGCCCTTGCAGCGGCAACGGAAAGAATGCTGACCGTACGAGGTGAAAGACAGAGGCTGAGCCAAGACTACGCAAGGCTTGTTGTGCAGCATCCGACCCCGAAATCTGAAGCCTGCAACATAGGGTTCAGGATTCGCAGTCGATGTCGTAGGATAGCAATCCCAAGTCACTCGTATGGCGTCCTCTGCATTTCTTAGCATGGAACTCCTTGGCATACTTGTTTGTGTTGAAAGATAACAGGATCGGCAAGGACCCATCAGCTTTCAGTATAAGTTTGCCCCTAAACCTGAAACCATGCCACTTCATCCTTGTTTCAATCCCCATGCCGTTGCAGGTGCCCGGTTCGCCGATCTTCCTTATGTGGATCCAGCTTGTCTTCCTGCAGATCTTTGGGTTCAGGGTTGGGCTCCAGTTCCGGAAGCATTACATTATCACACTTGTCAGGTAACTTGAGTCCTCTTGGGCCTATCATGGGCTGAAAAAGCGTCTGTCCAACATACCTTTGTGTTTGTTTTCGTTTTTCTGCGGGGCTCGTTGGACAAATATTGACATCACAAAAAAACGGGTAGAAATGAGCAGCAAAGATGAGCTTTAGAGATTTAGCCCTTGACTGCACTCACCCGCCCATCAGACGTCTTAACCCATTGGATTTCAGGCTTTTCCCCTGTAAGATGTAGGTCTGCAGGTACATCAAGCTACAGGTGCGCACTAAAGCATACTTCCCATGACTGAGCCCCATGTCCATTTCATTCATGAGAAGTACTTACTGTAGCTCGCATGGGGGTTTCTAAGCATCGGGGTTGCCATCTGCTCCAACAACATTTAAGCCTTAATTTAAGAGTCCCTAAAAATTGGCCCCTGCTTCTCGGAAGCCTCCACGTGCTGCTGCGTCCAAAAAAGTGTAGAGGGCCTTTGTTTTAGCCAGCATCAGCTTATAGCAGCTCAGGGGCAGCAGGCCCCTGAAAGTGAGGTAGCCATGCTTTGGATTTACAACTATTGTCACCTTGGCCCTGAAACCTAGTCGCTAGACAAACACAACCCCAATGGCAAGAACCAAAACTGAAGTCCTCATCCCTGAACACTGCAATGCCTTTGCAAAACATATGGGTGGTTTGCAAAATTGCAAGGTACTTTGCGTGAGTCCTGCGAATCACGATGAATTTCTTGTCCATAGTATGAGTGGCATCCAAGTCAAGTCCTCCAATTCACTTGGTTTCAGAATCAGAGTTGCAGCTGATTTCTTTGTGTGTTTGGTGTACTTGTTATAGAGTCGTACATCAGACCTCAAACATTTTCAGTTTTGGGATCAACCCTTGTGCGTTGTCCAACCCTTAAAGTGAAAGGTCCAAGAGTCTAAGACTAAGGAAAATGAGAGGCCCATAACGCACCTAAACTCCAAAACACAAACCAATTAATTGCAAAAGCAGGCAGATGGTTTCAAAAGCTCGACACTTGGAGATCCAAATCCTGGGGGATGAGTGCGCCGCAGAATGGGTCAGCAGGATTTAAGGTTTGGCAAGGATGTTGAGGCCTGGTGTAGCAGGGCCTTCCCAACCGAAAATGATACCTTATCTGATGGAGGGAGAGAGGACCTTCCCCAAACAAAATCTGGACCAGGGTGTCAGGGCAGGTAAAAAGAAATCCATAAGCCATTCACCAATAGAATTGGGCCACGTAACTCAACTTTGCACAACTGAGCCTCCCCCGAACAAAGTGGACGGGGGTGCTGCATAATTTCAGCCAAATTTCGACTCATGAAGTCCTTCCACACAAATCGGGATTCGACATTGAAGCCTTAAGAGGGATCCCGAAATCATTCTGTAATCCCCACATTTCCCATGGTCCCTCAGACCTACCTATGTTGAGAAACCACAGTTGTTTGGAATCTCCTTTTTGTCTTCAGACATGTTGTCCTACGCTAACACAATTTAGTAAGGAAAACCTATCTGAGTACATTCTAAATGCTTTGCGGGATCTGAACAAGGAGGTAAAATATGTGTATAGATAGTTTCAGCCAACTATGACAGAGACCACCCGAAGCATTGTTATTGACAACATCCTCGCAAGGATAGGCTGCAGCACCACCATCAACCGGCCACTTCTCATGTGCATGAGTCTACTGCAAGAGCAGCTTGACAAAGCTCTGAAGGACGTCCGTAGGACCCATGACTTACTCATGACCTCATCACATTTTTTTTACCCATTAACCTTGAGACATTGGCCCGAAGCCATTTGTGCCATCGTGTTCTACCTGCCTAATTAGTGTAGGGACCGAAATAATTCAAGCAGCGTATTCTGTAAATTAATACAGCATTACGTTGAGTGAGGATCGTCATGGAACAATATCCTTAAATCCAGAGCCCATCAAACCGAGGTACGGCAACACGCTGGCACTGAATGGGCGTGACTGCTCCACGCAGCGTCGATTCCAGCACCTGGATTCAACAGCCAGCTCTCAGAGCACTGGTTTACAGGATTTGCGGGAACTTCTCAGTTTCGGCGTGTGTGCATGCTAATGGATTCCCTGAAAATGCGGCCCCCGCGTGATCTTCAGATTTCACTTTCAAGTTCAATTTCTACATTATTGTCCCGTCTAGCTGCAGGACGCGAGTGCGTTTCTGAAAGCTGTGTGCTCTTTTTTGGATGTCCCTGCCTTAGGGACTGTAAGTGTTAGCCTATGCGTTATTAGCTGGATGATGTTCTTCAGAAGTCCCCTGGGGTCTAGGGTTTAGGGTGGTGGGTTTTGTACTTTTCTGTATTTACCACGCAAAGGGTCCGTAGATCCTGTACGTACTATCCCGAGCCAGGGACCATCTAACTCCTGAACGCAAGTAGCCATGCTTTCTTGCGTGGAGTGTCGAATTTGGGAGTACACGGGCGTGACCCCAATTTCCAAGTCTATCAAAAATCTTTTCTCATTGCATTCCCAAAGAAGGGCAAGGCCTAAAACATAAACCTCGAACCCCTTATTGAACCCGCAGCCACGAACTGGGCAAACCACTTACTTGTACTTGCGGTTGCCATATTGGGATCCTTACCTAGCCGCCAGGAACCGGTATCTAGGACGATTCTAGGGCTTGATCAGAGCATTCTCTGGACAGGGACGGTGTATGCGCGTAACTCCAAGCTTAGATCCAGATTCGCATGATTTTCCAAGAAGGAATTTTTGACTCACGCTGAAAATTAAAGAAATCTCACACACTTTGAGTAGCTCAAGTTCTGACATGCATTAGCTTGAGGACTCTACATGGCACATGGCACGTGATTTCCTCCATGAACATCTTCCGACAACAGACACAACATGGCCATCTGTAGATGTGATATCACAGCTGGCACTTCCAAGCTCTTAACACCGAAAACATTGCCGCTGGCCTCAATCGCTAAACCCCGACCAAGGAAGATCTTTGAAGAAGGACCTCCCGTGATTGCCAGGCCCGAAGTGCCGGGAGCCTATGCGCGTCGGGAGTACAAAGGGTGGCTGTGGTTCGTGTTATGAAAGGTTGTAGAGACCTGAAGTCTTCGTGGTCGTCGTTGTCATTGCCGACGCTGAAGTCGCTGGCGTCGTCGTCAGCGTTGTCATGTGCTCTGACCTTGCCAGCATGCATTTGCGCCATCTTAGTGCATAGCTAGGGGTTTAGTGCTTGGTTCATGCTCGGGGTTGTTGCCTCGGGCACAGAATGGTCAATCTGAGCTTTCTCATGTGCTCACGCGTTGCCCACCAGAATTCAGTCCTTAGGCGTCCTTAGGCCTTGCTATGGCACTTGGTGAAGGCTAAATTTCTTCTCTGGACTACGATTGACAGTTTTCGGCATGGCTCTGTGCTTGTCGGGAAGATTGCAGGTCAAAATGCTCCAAGTGCGACCTGCTGGCCTCAATACCCTGACCAGCCATTTGCTAAGGAAATTTCATCAACATCGTGCATGAGGATCCCTGAGATAAATGGGAGCGGGTCAAAAGCAAAGGCTTAGATTGTCAAATTGTAGGCATGCCGAAGCCCGCACACGCGACAAGCCCTCCAATACCACGAGTATTCTAAGTCTTTTTATAGACAACGCGGGACAAGGGGTATGTAACAAATCCTGCGTTTCATGCCATCAGTAGGTGCCAGACCAAGATCTGCATCAACCACGCAACAGGTCATCAAAACAACCTCAGCTCAGTTGGGCTCACGCCTTCAACTTGTTACCTTAAAACTTTCAATCCTGAACCCGCCGCCCCCCTGTCCTATAAGCCTAAGTCGCACAGCTCCCATCTCTCCCACCTAAGCCCTACAGTCCGGAATCCTAACCCCACCCAGCCACAAACCAAAAACCTTAAGCTGTTCAACCCGAAGCCCTGAACAAGCCAGCCTTTCAAGCCTAAACCTCAGACAGAAACGCTCTCATCCCCAAATCCCAGATGCCCTAACGGTTGACGTAGTCAAGCATTAGGTTTCACGAGATGGAGCGTGCTGCGATGCGGCTCACAGCCTTGGTAGGCTACCGAGGCCATGTTTGCTTTTTTGCGGGGAAATGTTAGGGTCACATCTGGGGTTGCATTCTATAGGCACTCCCTTCCGGCATGTGACGCTGTGGAGTGGAGGACTAGTTGCAACAACAGGTCTAGGTAAGATGTTTTCTCTGCTTTGTTCACCTCTCTTTCTCTCTGCAATCATTCCGGGTCCATTGCTTGTGGGTTCGGTGCAGTTTCCTTTGTCTGTGTTGCCGATGTCATTTCGGTGTAGGAGAACACTATATGCATGGGGTGCGCGAACAGGAGTAGAGTCTTTCTGGCACTTCAATGGAGCTTCAGCAATGAGGGGGCGAAATCCCACTTAGTCCTTCGAGTTGGCAAGTATGTTTCGAATTGGGCCTTCCAGAATAGTTTGCCAGACACCTGTCCGGGCTGACCTGATGACCAAAATCCCAACACCCACTCCGCATTTTCAAGCCTCAGGCCCATGCATCAGGAGGCATTCAGCACAGAACCTAGAGTCTTTAGTTTGGCAATGAGCGTTATTTCACTCCCGTAGATGGTGTTTGTGATTCATTTAGGTAATTAGGGGAAGGAGATCTTGTGTAGTCCTCGAAATTGGGGCGCTGCCTTGAATCCCCGACCCGGCTCACCCAAAAGGGGGGCCCATCAGTTTGAGAGACTCCCATGTTTCAGTCCAAGCTCACGCACACGCTCGTCCCAATTTTCTGACAGGTGCGGGAACTGTGGAGTACCTCTACAGCCACTGGGCCAGCAGTTTCACAGTCCGACTTCCAACGTCCACCCACCCCTAGCACTAAACAGGCCGCATGTAGGGTTGGGAGCGTTTTTGCCGAGAATCCAGTAGAAGCACCAGAATGATTCGAGAGCACTTCGCCGTCGGGATTGGGAACAGTCAATTATGATACAACATCCATTCGCTAACAAACCCTCTGGGTCCGTCTTGGAGACTTCAGTATTCAGAGTACACATGGTTGTGGGAAGTTGTGGGCTGTGGGATGGGGTTTACCCGTCTGACCACATACACCACTTCTCAATGTACAGGCTGCTTCGTTGTTTACAGTACGTGGGGGCTTTTAAGGTGATACTGCCAGGCAACTCTTCATGTAGCCCGAAGCATTCAAAGCCCAAGAACCTCTGGCCCTAAGCCGTAAACGCATGCAAGCAGTAGCAAGACGAAAAGGTCCACTAGAGTAAACTTCCCTTAAGACCTTGTTCAGCTCTGCCCCCCGGCTAACCGGAGGATTGAGTCTCTGAACCGCACGGTTTAGGGTTTACGGACTTGGGCCTACCTAGCTTGCTTGATAATATCACACATGTGTATATATGTATACACACAATTACACACATATACATATACGTATGTAGCATTGTAACCTTGGTTTTAGGTCCTCCCTGAGCCGTAGGTCGTCAGCCACTAGGTGAACTTTGAATTTGCAACCCTAAATCGTAGACCCAAAGCCCCAAGCCCTCAAGACTCAAAGCTCTGCCTGAAACCAGTTGATCCTCAACCCAAGGCCCAGCATCCTAACCTCTAATTAGACTGAATACAGCCCCAAGAGCATTCTAACTCCTAACTCCTAAGCGCGAAGCCGAGCAGCCGCAACCCATCGCCCGGGACCCTGAGCCCTAAGCCCTCAACCCCAGGCCAAAGCCAAGGACTTCATCCCAAAAGCATTTAATCTCAAAAGCCAGGCCCCGAGACGCACACTTTCTGCTTCCTTGAGCTCAATCCCCGACTGCAGGTCCGCTCTCAGGAGGTTTTTGAAAACATAGGGCTATGCCTGGGCCAGAGCTGAGGGTTTTCTCGGGACCCCCTGCATGTGGGGCTCCCTGCATTGAATCAAGTCTAGACTTCTCGTAGGATTTGGAGCTCAGGTCTTTGCATTTTGGGATCCCTCAACGCTCATGGTGTGTAGGGGCGCCAAGTTTGAGAAGTACTCAAGCTGCAAGTCGTTTCTGAGTTGTCTTGTAGTGAGGCCCCGAGTGCTTTTGGTATGTGATAATTGTTTGCCCCAATAGTGCAAACCCCCAACCTTCCTTGCATTAAACGTTAAACATATATGTATATATATACATATGTATGATACGTGGATTATGTCTGGGTGGTCGAGGCTTTCATCATCAGATCGGCCGATCAGTTCAGATCCTAACTCCTGCTGAGTTCGTAGTAGTGAATATCGTGGAGGCCTTTGCCATGCTATCAACTTTCCATTATGCAGTCACCTCCCTGACGTCGCTGAACAGACGATGAATGCCGGGTAGGAGGGGTAGGGGATGGCTGAGGTGTAAGCCTTTAACCTGCTGGATAGGCTTGTCGGATGGCGTCTCGTAAGTTGGACAGCATGACCCCAAGCACTTTGACCCTTACAAACGGAGCTCCGCGTAGCGACCGCATCCTGAAGCGTGATAGCCATGAGTCGCCTATTACTGTCTAGAAATTCAGTAGGTTTCAAACGCCCGGACCTAAGCCCTCAAGGCCCAAAAGCTGGTAAGATCATGAACGCCTGTTGAGGAATTGCAATTGAATTTCAGCCATGGGCAAGCTGCAAATGTCCGGCAAGTTCAAACTTTTCGCGCCACCCACTTTACACGCACCAAGCCTCGGATCGTGAGAGCTTATCTGACTTGCCTGCTTTACACGTTTAGTTCAATGCTCAAGTTTCACCCATAAGGCAAAATCTTAGAATGAGAGCAGTGCTGCTACTTACGTGTAATATTGCGCAATTCTTGTGTGAATGGATTCCCGAAACCAGCGAACCCTCTCTTGTATAATTTCTGGCACAGGTGGAACATCCTGTCACGGAGGTCAGCGCCTCAGCAAGGGACTTTCAACATGCAGTATTTTGCTTGGGCTGGCTATTGCAGAGTTGGGGAGTGGCTGTGACATCCTGATATACCAGGGTCCCCTGTATGGTACTGTTTGTGGCAATTACGTTTTGCCTCTTTGCTGGCAGATTTGGGTATGCCATGTCGCGTCATATGTCATTCCCTTTGCAGCCGCCTGTGGTTTTACATTCTGACTGGAAGTCGTACCTGCAATTCAGATCAGGGTCAAGGTATTGGTAGAAACTGGCTGGGAGCACTTTAGCCGCAGTGAGCCGGATTTCTATTTGAAGAGGTTTTCAAAATACGTGCCCCAAGGAAGGACCAACTACGTGAGTTCCCGGTTCAATGGCAATCGCAAGTAGCTGAGTACCCAAAGCTGGCTTGGAAAAGCAGCCACTCTAATGCAGACATGCCTCGACCTAAACCATAGTTGACCCAATTACAATTGTCCAGCAGCCTCCCAGTAGGCAATGGGGGAACCCCTGAACGTGAACATTGACCCTGAGGAGGTGTTAGGGTGTAGATTTTTGGGTTAGCAGAACTTGTAGGCCCGTTTTGAATGCGTAGGGTTGCCAGCGCTGTTCCCGTATGCTTCTCACACATAGTTGTATACTGCGTATGCCTAGTTTCACAACTCATTCTCGTCTTGAGGCTTCAAATGTGCTCACCCAAGCGAAAGGGACCCAAGAACCCTGCTGGTGGGATGGCTAAGTGCAGGGCTGAGGGTGCTAGCATTTAGAGTCATTTAGCATGCATGCTTTCGGACTTCTGGGAATATGCAGATGAATGTAATTCAATCCTATCAGGTTTCTTGCTCTTTTCCCTATTGAAAACTGAACCCAGACGCCTATGCCCAAAAACCCACACCCAAAGCCCTCTTCGCAGTCCATCACGGGTGTGAACATGCCGGCAACGCAGCTGCAGATTGCCATGGTGCGCCAGCACTACAACTTTGGGTTTAGGTTGGAAAGTTTAGCCAGCGCGGTAGCATGTCTTGAAGAACTTCATGACATGTGCAAGAGTGTCATGGTTGAAATGGACCGCCCCGAATGAGCCAGATGGCATGTCATTTGCGGGTCTCAAATTTAGATGGAGGGGCCTATTGCTCCTGATGGTTAGGATTGCCGCGTCAAAGGGGGGTCGCGGTACTGTATCTCCTTTCGGAAACATGCCCTTTCCTGTCGGGTGAACCAGTCCCAGTTGGCACCTGTCATTGGGCAAGCTCTTGTAATTGTACGTGTTGTAAATGCTCATAGGATGTCGAGGAGAGCTGGAGGTCTTGCATCTTGCGAATGAAGTTTTGGAATCTTTGCCTACTATGGCACAGCTGGCATCGTTGTCCCGCAGGCTCAATTCCAGCTCAGAGTCACCCAATGCCTGCCTGGGTGTCTAGGAAGAAAAATCCTGTTATTCAATTTGCAAGAGCGCTCCTGCAGGTCAGGAACTCTCCTACCTAGACTTCCAAGGTACGAGTTGAATCTCCACAACCATTGGCATATGGGCTGTCTTTATTACTAATGTAGGTCTTTGGGACATCTAGGTACATCCTGGAAGTTTCTTCAGCCTTGTTGAATTGCACTGGCTGCCTTGATTGCAGGGTATTCCTCTTCACAACATCCCGGACATCCGAAGGTGCCGGTGATTTGTTGCGCCTGCTAAACCATGGTGTTAGTTTGACCTATCGAGGTTACGTGAATTTGAAGGGTCACATTTCAATTACCTCCCATACTGTAATCAGCCTGTTTTGAACTTTGTTTGGGGTCCTTGTCTCGAATGTTTTGTCGTGCTTGAGGGCAGTATGCAGGGAATCTGCGCTTAAGGAAACAAATCCACAAGCTACGGACCCGCAAATCCGCAAATGCTCATCTGAAAGTCATCCTGATGGCCCTGCCATGGCTGCTGCCTTGTTCAAAGGGGCCTTCTAGAAATCTGCTTTGGGGACGGTCGATGCTTGCACGGGTTCTACTGGCTTGGGGACAATAAGGCTTTTCATCGTGCTTGGCCCTACGGCATACCACCAGGAAGGAGTGTCTGGGTGCTCAAACAGGCATCTCTGCAGGAGTCCTTATCTCCTCGCTTGTCATGATCGACAACATTCAAGTGGGAGCTTCTTTAAAAACACCCTAGATGAGGCATACATAATCCTCAACATGGCCTCCTGTGATCCTCCTATAGCCACTACGATTTCGCAGGGTTCCTAACGGTACCACTGTCTGGAGAAATGTCCAAGTCATATTTCCATTATCTGAACTGCATCCCCACCAACCCATACCCTCAAACCTGCGTGTGAGGGAAGGCTTCAACCCTGCGGATTCCTACGTTTTAGGTGCTTCTCGTTCACATACGGGCTACGAAGCTGTGACCAGTGGTAGAGGCCACTGGGCTTCTCACGGTAGACTCAGACCCCAATCTCGTACCTATCCTAGCTATTCCCAGGTTCTACGGCTACGATCCGCTGGTGGCTGAGCATTGCTGCAGAAACCTTCAGCATGGTCAGAGTGGTTAGTGCGGGTTGCGGAGTTTGGGGATCGGGGCTGAGGGCAACTGCATAGTGGAACAGCGTCATGATTTGCAGTCAGCGTTCTACACAAGGATTTAGATGAACTAAGCTCCTCATTCCAGATCCCTGAGTGGGGCACATATGGATCCCAGGTACATTTTTCAGTATTTAGGATGCTGCTTCTGACGTTGCCTAGCGGGGCAACAAAGTTGGTTGGCTTTGGGAAGTTTGAGGAGGTGTATGAGGGGATACACAGACAGGACATGTGATGGCATTGCATTGGCAGCCACACGTTTTTTTTCGCAGTGGCATGTAAATTGGGCCTGCACCAAGACTTTTGAACATCATGAACGTAAATGTCAAAACTTAAGATGCTCTTGTGTTGTAGCAGTTTAGACCTTGATTATCAAGGCTCGTGTCAAACATCATAGGATTCCCCAAAGAAAGGCCATGCTTCCAACAACTTGCAAGTACAAGTGAGATCTCCCTGTCTACTTGAAGTTCATGGTGGTTAGAAGTAGGCTTGTATGACAAGGGCCACGGAAGTTGGAGCCATGTGCATTTCAAACTGTCAACCTTCAAGCAGTCACGTGGGGCAAGAAGGTCTGAGTGCTCCAAGATCGATTTCTTCGAAGTGGACTACCCACCAATCACTTCGGCCCGGGGGCCTGGGGTCCGGGGCGTACCCTACTTAGAGAAACATTGTTTGACTCCATTGTGAATGCTATGTGTGCATGGTTGTGCCTTTAGTGCACGGTTTAGGCTTCGGGCTTCAGGGTTGTAAGTTTTGGGGTTTAAGGCTGTGTGTAGAGTTGACGTCGGGCCTTGAGTGCCGGATATCTTGTAGGCCAGGCTTGCAGGGTTTTGGCGAATAAGGGTCTTGGTGTTATGGAGGCCCCTGAGATCTTCAGCTAAGTGGTTGGTTCCGCAACGATCTAACGGATAGCATGCATCCCAATCAAGCAGCAGGAAATGATTTGCTTTCGTTCAGTGACGAGTCTATCTGGCCCTATAAACCGCGAATGTCAAGCCTTCAACAAAAGACACCGTGGCACACCAACTTGCTGTGGCAAAGAAGTTGCGGTTCAGTTGCAGTCAGGCCATGTTTTCATGACCCACTAGAGTCACTAGAGGGAGTTTTTCCTGTAGGCTTTCTGCTCATTTTCCTGGCCAGTGTCAAGAGCATCAAGAATTAGATTCATGCTCAAGGCAGACAATGCTCCGTAACTAGGTAGGGAAGCAGTGGAGTTACAATCAGGCAGTATCCCAGGCTAGACTCACTGGCAAACAATGTTTGCCAGCCTTGAGACAGCAACTGGAACTAAAACCGGTAATTCAACGTTGCCGCCACACAATCTGAACAGTGCTTCAAATGCTGCATATCTTAAACTGCAGACAAACCCACATAAAACAGTTCCGATTTTTCATACTCTCGTAACGACCATAAAAAAATTTCCCGAAACCCACACACCCTGCATGCCGCTTAGCACTGCTGCGCTTCGCGCATCACCGCCGAGAATCCGGACGAGGGCTTCAAGCCAACGAGCCTCGGTTGGGATTAGGAGCTTCAGGGTTTCACTAAGAGGCTAAGGGCTAAAGGTTCTTGACGGCTTCAGGGTCTGGGGCTGGGGCTCAACCACAAACTTCTTAGCATGACACTTTGAGAGGGCACTAATCTTTGCAAAGCTATCTTGAGACCACGTTCACGTCAATTTTAGGTTTTTTTGGAGTCAGGCGACGGGCCGTGAACGCATATGTTCAACAGATCTGGTGCTGCAAATGTTTTAAAACAATTCACAAACAAGCTCTAACCTGCAGGGGTTTAAAGCAATTGCGCGCACATGCGTTCATATCTGGAGGTAGCCCTTGAACCCTGAATCTTTAACGCTCGCTGTTCAAAATTGAGTAGGCTGTCTGATGTTGATCTTCAAGACACATCCCCTCGATTTTCTTTGAGGTGGACATGGCTCTCAAAGACGGAGCTCTAAACGGAAGCAGATCTTATACTGCCTGCGTCCATACTGGAAGAGCCGGTCTTTGAAGGAGCCTGCCTCCAAACTCAAGCTTCAATTTTATCATTTCATCGAGTCCCAAGTCCCAAGCCCTCTACCAACGAAGGCCTCCAGAATGATTCCCCTGCTGACTTAGACTTTACTCGTGCCCTTTGCTGTTCAGGAGCGGCAAAATCAACAGCGTGAGGCACTCCGCAAGGGCATAGGGCCTGAGTTTGAAAAGTGTGGTTTCTTGATGTGTGGCCTCTAAATGCGGAGCTTTGCATGTTCTACAGCACGGGTTCTCATATGTAGCCCAGGACATCATAACCCGTGTTACAGGACTTCTCATGAGGAACGATATTTGGACCCCTCTCTAAATCAAGCTATGATCTTGTGGAGGCAGCGCATAGATCGCTCCTTGAAGTGCAGGGCAGCACGGCTACAAGAACACTACTTGAAGGGTCATGGATAGGTAGGTATATGTGGCCTGTTTTGGGTTTCACTGCAGTCATTCAAAGTCACCCCCCACGCAGCCACTCACATATAGCTACCCGTGAGCCTTTAGAGGAACAGTAGTTGAAGTAGGGTTTTTAGCATGCAGTGGGATCAGATGAGCCTCCCGCTTGTAGCTATCAAAAGCAGACTGAAATCTTTCCTAACTAAGCCGTGTTGAGAGTCTTTGTCTTGATGCTGGGGCAAGTGTGCAGCTTTGCAACAGTTTGGGTGGGTCATGCAGACTGTTGAAACAGCTTCTAAGACGGGGCTAAGTTTTTGGGAGAAATCTTCATCAGCCATTGCGCGCCACTTGGACTGCAAACGCCATCCTGAGAGCAAAAAGAGCCCAAGCCGGAAAGCTTCAAGCTTAAGATTCCCTGCCACGCTCCACCTGCAACCTTGTAAATCCGGAACCTAGATCCTGAAACCTAAGAATGCCAAATTCCAAGCCAACCCACAGACTTAGATTTTGTTGGTCGGCTGTCCACGTCCCAGAGCCTGTGGGAACGGGGAAAGATGAAGGAGGTCTTTATGGCAACGATACCTGGACAATGGACTTGGGCCCAGGAAGTTGACAAATTTCTCGGAAACAGCCCTCACAGGCCCAGGAGGAAAAGTCAACAGAAAACAGAAACCTAGCCTAGACCCCTGCACGCAAAAGCCTACCGCCTCTAAACCCTCGAGCCCTATAAACCTCACAGCCTTACACCCTAAAACCTATGCACACCAAAGCCCTACGCCCCTAAACGCCTTCAAACCCAAAACCTTCCTGAAACAGGTTCCAGTCTGCGGGTGACTGCTGGGGCTACTTCAGCGTTGGACTTAAGGCTACTGGCCGGAAGGGGCGACGAGCACTATTTAGGCATTTAGGGTGTAAGGATTCAGGGGGTAGGGTTCAAAGATTAGCTTCTGGTATCCGAGATTTTTATCTGAGGCTAGAGGATTCTTAGTTAAGGTCGCATCCCATTGTGGATGCTGTCATAATACAGTAGTGCGCGCTGGGAATATCGGAATTTTAGCATGTGTAATTGGTTGCCCTTGTCAGGCGCAGATCACCCTATCTACAAAGCTCTCATTGGCAGTCAGCTTCGAGTTACTGAAGCTCATATCAGGATAGAAGAAGGCACAGTCGTCGCCGCAGCAGAGTTTGAGGAACCCACTAGCAAGCTGTGCACGTGGAGCTCACCTCTGACGAGAACGACAGATGGCCGTGACTTATTTGGCCTTCTTAGGGATTACTTTGGTCCCGACAGCATGCCAGCGCAGAATCCCACTCCACCCCGTGCGGGTGCCAAAACGAAATAAAGATGACAAAGCATAGTGAGAGTATGTCGTTAGAGAGAGCTCCGCGCAAATTTTGATGTTCTTTGGTGTCAGCCAAAGAAGTGTGCTCAGGGCTTTGCGGTTAACGGATTAGACTAGGCGGTTTTCATCTCCCTCATACTGAAGTGTTCCCCTGCCCCGCAAGACTGGATTTTAGTTCATGACTCTTTCCCCTCCCATCTTGGAATCAATAATAACTGAGACGACTAGTTTGACTAGGTCGACGTGCCATTGACATCCATACCATTATGACTAAGACTGCAAGACTGTCATCTAGGTACTAGCTCTCAAGCCCACCTAAAACGTGGACCAAGTAGGTTTGGAGCAGGGTGGAATCCACGAGTTCGCAGACTCCCAGTTCGGCCACATCTTCGCTAAGGGGCCTGATCGAGAAGCTGCAAGGACAAGCAGTTTCGGGCCATCCAACGTGTAGGGCTGTTTGAGCCATTTACAATTCAGGCTTGGCAGATAGATAGTGTCAGTTTGAGTTTAGGGTAGATTCCAGAACCGTGGCATGACTCCTGAGGATTCCTGCTGGGATTTCAAACTATGTTGCATCCTCGCTGATGCGCAGACTCCCGCAACAATCGGTTAAGGCAGCGCTCTTTGATGAGTGGGAAGGCCCCTTGGTTAGACATGGTCAGGATAGCAAAGGAAACCTTCGATTGTTGGAATCTGGCCTGCAACAGCTCACTTCATAGAGGGGCTTCTGTTGTCGCAGGGCTGTCGACTAGATCAAGTTTACAGCATTTACGCCATATCGCTCGCCAAAGCAGCAATTGATGTGCAATTCTGCGGGTCTTCGTACCGCACAGTTTCTGAGCAAGACATCTCGAAACTACGATGAGTCCTCAGGACTTCAGCAACCTCTCACACAAAATGTGAGCTGGTTACAAATCTGGCGCCCTTCAACACCCAAACGTCTACCGGAAAACATGACGAAGATCGGATGATGATGATGCTCCTTTCAGAAGACATCCAGGCCAAAGCACGATCAATTTCTAGTGTCTTTGCAGGAAGAGTTTGCGTTTTGCTCTCATGAACCTCGACATCTCCGGAGACATCCGACACCCAGTCCGGGGCCCACGTTTGTTGTTCGCGATTTAGGGCTCCCACAGGTGTAAGGCTACTGCTACGCCATACGAACGGGAGTATTGGTGGTCGTACACGCGATCGTCTGTTTGTGAAGTTATGGCAGTAGCCATGGCAGCTTTGGCTAATAATTCCATTTACATTAAGACGGTTTGGGTTGGCTGCCTCCTTTTCATACTTTGGAGCTAAAGCCTGTGAGTGGCTATGTTTTAGAACAAGATTGGACAAGGGCTTATGACCTCTTGAACAAGATCATATAATCTGCGAGCTGCTGTCAATATTCGGCTGATGAAGGGACCCGAAACAGAGGGGTCCCATTTGTATTTTAGTAGAGTCCCTGATATACTCCCTAACAAGGAGCCAGTACCCAGTATTTGTCTGGGAAACATTGACTGTATAGTTCTCAATATAGCCCACTAAACGTCACATCACATTTCATGCCCCTCGTTCTGGCGCTGGGCAATTAGAAGCCTCAACGATTGCATCGTTCACCTTCGCAGCAGTATTGCAGACTCGCCTTTCGCATTAGGTGTCAGTTGCAGGACCTTGTAGATCGAGATAAGTGTGAGTTCTATTTGGCATCAGAGGAATACGGAGCATGGTCATGTCCGGGTATGTGCGCAATGCCAACGTCCTTGCTTTCATTGTTTTGAAGGGCACGGAACAGCCCTGAACATCTCAAACCATCTACAGCATACCTAAACGTGAGAAGCTCCCATCGTATTTTCACACGGCAGACGCCTTGCTGTTGAATCGTCATTGACCCCTCGTAGACGTGTAGCTTGCGAGTCCGAGGGCATGCCAACAGGACCATTTTGGAAGAGGCTCGGCTAGGAGTCCCGATAACGGGACCCCACATCTCCAAGCCAGCATAATGTTAACCTCATAAACAAGAAACCCCCCCCCCCCCCCC
>CAJNIZ010044882.1:28949-56621 GCA_905231905.1 Symbiodinium pilosum
GGGGGGGGGGGTTGTAATTATGTTCTGGGCTTTTGATTTTGCAGTTACGGGGAGGTTTATTAATATGAGGTGAACATTACAGCATAGAACAGAATAACACGCATCGGCATCAGATCTCAGCTCGACTGAGGTGGACTACTTGGTTGACCTGTTGGAGACGAAGGCATACAAGGACTGACAGAGCAGACGCAGCGCTTGTAGAGCCATATTGCTACAGGGTTCGAGCTTCAAGCAGGGGAACTACCTCTTCGTAGTTGGTGTTGGCATCATCCGTCGTGTGCCGATTTTGGGAGTTTAAAGTATGAAGAACACCACTTGGTTAGCGCAAGGACTTGCTGAAAGCCCCTGAAACTCAGTTCGCATGTTGATGTTTTACATTAAGGGGCTGACGTTTTGGCAACACTTTTGTGAGGACACGGAGAAGGAATGCATTCTGCTAAACTTTGCCATACGTGGGACCGCACCATCCTCAACAAGAAATGCTGTTCAATAGACGAACAAACCCAAGCTGCGTCTCACTTCAGACCCCTGGCTGGTTCCTCGACAATTGATGCCCTTAGGTTATGAGCAGCAGGTGGACTAAGCATTTTGAAAGTGGATGGCTGCAGGTAACATTCTATGTAGTGCGACAGAGCTTCCCGTTGGTTGTGTTCCGGGTTGTGTGTTTGTTTTTGCACCTGCTTACAACACGAGATCCGTAGGCAGGGCTCTGGAGGATCCCAGAATCTTGAAACATTCTGCTCATTAATGAAGACGCTTGCAGGCCTGGTAGCACTTAAAGCCCTAAACCTGAAGCTTCAGCTTATCCGCTTCAAGGAAAACACCATTGACACTATGTGGCTGGATGGGTCCGAATCCCAGCAGGGTAGGCGAAGCGTTTAGACGCCAGGAGGGCCTTGAGGTTTCGAAGGTTGCGTGTGGGATGTTCTCGCATGAGTTGATTGGTAAGGTTTGAAGTTTTGGGCTTTGACGTTTGGGTTTACGCAAGAGCTTAGAGTATGGATTTAGTTCAGAGCTTAGAGTATGGATATTTAAGTTCAGGGTATAGGCTATAGGGTTTGGTATTCCCTGATGCCTGGGTTAGCATGCTCAGCAGTTGGCATACTCCGGGCAGCGCAGGATGTCACACTATCCATCAACAGTGAATGCCCCCCCTCCCCCCCGAAATCAGGACACACTTCAGCCCCGAGGCATCTATATCTGGAACCGTTTGGGCCCAGAGCATATAGCATGAGGTATCGAGCCCTGAGGGTGAGCCAGTGTCAATGCCATCGCATCGATTGTCTCATTAAGTTTGGAGTGTTGGTGCAGGCAGTGAAACTAGGACAGCCCGTGGGACAAAGCAATTCGGACAAGCAACATGATGCATAAGCTGAAGGGCAATGTGGACGGCTTACGTCTTCGCAACGTGTCCAAACACTGTAACATGATACGGACGGCCCAGGTTAAACCCTGCACCAGCACTAGGAAGAGGTATTGACACGAGCTTTGAATCATGCAGCAACGGCGAAGCAGCATGCCACGATGTTGAGAGACAGGACACGTGAGAAGTGTTGAGTGTAGCTGTTGTCCCCGCACTGTGGTCAGGATTATCGCCAGCAAGGCGATCGCCCCCAGCACGGGCGTCATGGACGTCACATGGCGACGTTTCAGGATCTAAGATTTGGGGCGCATGTCTCCTAAAGACTATGGGCTTAGGGCCCAGGCTTTTAATGTTCTACGGTTATGGGCCTGAGGTGTGTGTAGCAGGGCTGAAGAATCCCGGTTGCAATGATTTAAGTTTAAGGTTTAGGGTGACTGGAGCGCAGGCTGGAGTTGGACTTAGGCTGGGCGCAGGCTGCAGCTTAGAGTGCTTGCCTGTGTTTGACTTTTAGGCTGTCATGCTGAGGTTTCAAGCAATTAGCCTCTCCGTCTTTTGACTCGCAAGGCTATGCCGGCCTATACGGGAGTCAGCCTACGTATCTACATCCTTGATCAGCCAAAGCGGCTGAATCTTCAAGCTTAATGATTTTTCGCATTGCCTTGTTCCAAGGCTGGTCCCGGGAGCCATTCCTTAACCCGCTAAGTGATGGGCCAGAAACGTGATGGTGTTGAGTGGCCTAAGCTTCTGAGTGAGGTCTTTTCGATGTTCCTTTTGCGTGCCTGCTTTGAAGCCATGCACATGCAAAGTCTTTCGATACCTTTCAGCAGACTGCCTAGTGTCATCCGTCGCTAGCTGACGTCCTTGGGCAGGCAATTGCTTCTTTGGGTTCGTCAGCTTCCTAGACATTGCCTGCTGTGAGCTTCGTGTACGCTGCACAAGCCTCCCATTTAGAAGCCAGCCTATCGAAACAAGAAGCGTGTAAGTAGTAGGAAGTAGCAACGGACGAAACGAGTGAGTTTGAGGCCTGCAACGGTTTCCAATTGGCCCTTTGAGCCCGCTTCCTGGCAGAACTGCGTGATAGGCTGCCATCATCTCCACCCTGCTCCAGAAACTTCAAGCCATGCGCCTTTGCCCCCGCAAAAGGTCGTCTTCTATGCGGCGGTCTACCGTGCTTTCACCATGGTGAAGACGCGCACGCAGGACAGATTTTGTCTTGTATCTTGTTCATGGCAACCCTAGTTTACAAACCGCATTTCACCAGATTTGGCTGCGTCATTTTTCCAGCAAAGCTGCCTCGGGAGTGTCTAAGGGAATTCGACATGGTCATTGATAATTAGGAGTCATGACAATGCTCCACGGGTATCTTGGCTTCGGAGATCAAGGCTGACGCGGCAAGCTGAAGCATGCAAGCTAGTCTTAGTCATCCTACATGTTGTGCGTTGCTCTGACAGTAGGATGGACAGGCTGGTTGGCGACTGCATGGGCATTTCTTGTTAGCCTCCCGACATCATTCCTTGCATGTGGAATGGAAGCCACACACCCGAGACTAGAGGTGCACAGTGACGTTTACGAGGTTTGCCTGTTCCCTCCACTGTAGTTCTTGGTCGAACCAGGCCATCGAGCCGACTTCTTGCTGTTATGTTTAGGACTTCAGTCGGAACATGTAATACGAGACCGTGATGGAATGTCTTGGTGGGTTTTGCAGGACTGCTACTAGCTCGCACGTGTTCATAGTTTATGGTGGGGTGCTGCAAGAAGAGATGCCAGCAAGAAAACATTGTGCTTCAGTGCAAAGGGCACCACGGCCTTCTGAAGCCCTTAATTCATCCCTTTTCAGAACATATACTATAAATTAGCATTGACAGGGAATTTTGACGGAATAAGAGCTTGTCAAGTGCACTCAACATCAAGTTCTCCCAATGAAGTCCAGGCCTTTATATTGGTTCTAGAGAGGTTTGGGTTTGGTGTTGTAGGTTGCAACGTATTTCGGTTTTCAGGGTTGGCTTAGGATGGCTTACAGTACAGATCTGGCGGCATAGGCTATCAGGTGTGGATTTTCCTGATTTCAGTGAGTGATTATGTTTTTGGGTTGCAGACAATGTCTCCTAATACGGAACCCTAAGAGGTTCTTTGCAAATGCAGGTGTTTCAGCAACGAAGAATATCAGACAAGTTAAGCAAGGTACAGGGCATGCTACATCTGCATCTCAGATGTAGGATGAAATTGACTCCTGCTGAGCAATGCGACAAGTATTCATGCAGTACGTCAGTCTGTGTGTGTATCTGTATTTGGATCTGTTTAAAGCATGTTCTGGGGTTGTGCAAGTCGAGCCTCGGCCTCGTCAAGCCTTTTTGTGATCCCCAAAACTTCGGCTTCAGAACCGGTAATTCCTAGCTCGCAAGGATGCCATTACCTCCATGCAGAAGGGTCAGCTGGTCTTGCTGGGAAAGAGCGATGCCGGCACGTTTCCTGTTGAGCGCCGGGTGGGCTTATCATGAATCTGCCAGAGGATGTACAATGCAAGCAGGGTTTGGGGAAGCAGAGTTCCGGAGTTCAGGAGGGAACAGCATTGCCTTGCGTCAGACAAGCTCCTTGCTGGAAAACCTACGAGGAGGAGTTGGCGCTAGCGTATTAGTTGCTATTCATGGCCCACAGATATTTATATATATATATGTATACAGGATCACACTCTCAAGCCACCACCAACACAATTTACGAACAAGTTGGATGAGCCTTTGCCCATCTAAGCCTATCAGCACACGTGCTATCATCTATCAAACCTGAATAAGAGAAGTTGGGTTGCATGTGCGGAAACTGTTGAAGCACTTTATGAGCCCAATCGCTTCTGCAACCCTGAACATGGCAGTGTTGGAGATGATGGGGAAGTACCCTCCTCACTATGATCCGTTAACAACTTTGAGCTTTCGCGGTTTTACCGTAAACAACTACAGCCAACAATGACCTAGTCAAGCGTTCGCTGCCCTGGACAAAGCCCTGGCTACTGTCTCGCTGAGCTTGAAGAAGCTTTTCAGGGGTTTGGGGTTTAAGGTTTCGGACGGCTTTCAACCCTAAACCCTGAAGTGGTTTGTGTTTCTATATGTTATATACGGATTAAGATACATGGAAATCGTGCGTAGATTGCTGGGGGCCTGGATGGGAAAACACTTTTGTGGAGGGTGTGAATAGCTTCAGACGCCGCAGACTTAACAGTTGTACATCGCAGCAGGTTCTTATCCGGGTGTTTCAATTTTGTTGGGCCGCTTTTGGGTGGTCTGTTGGAGCTCTATGTAGACCCTGAGCCCAACGACACTACACGGTTGACACACATGCTTGGTGCAACGGATTGCATTTTTCTCATTCTTTGAGGCAATGCCCCTGATTTCTGACTGCTATACTCCAGGCCCCCCAAATATTTATCCCAGGACAGCTTTTGTGACCAAAGACCACAACCCTAAACCCCATGCACAATACATCCTAAGACCCAGTAACTCTAAGGCCTGCACCCCACAAACCCTGACTGAATCCATGAATTTGGGCCCCAAGCAGGGCACTTGGTGGAAAATGCACCCAACCTAGCCCAACTTTACGCCTTCCAGTATTAGTGCATGATTTCGTTGACAGGGCGCTTATGGGGGGGTCGTATATATGGGGTTATAGGAGTGAGGCTTGCGCCTTAGGATCTGGAACTGTCAGGGGTCTATTCTTGCCCGCTGTCCCAAAGAGCTTGGGCGTCGCAAGGAAAACTGCGATTCTTGCGAAATCTTTGGGTAACACATCATTTTGTAGCCTCGAGAGCCCTCCTAAAGGCCGGCGCCTTCGGCTTAGTAAGCACTGAGCATAAACCTTCTCACAAACCCCAATCGGTCACCCCGCAAGCCACGAAATGCTTCTACATCCGGCTCCTGAGCCCTACACTCGCTCCAAGAAAAATTGTCGGTCGGTTTGAGATCTCTTGTGGACCACTTCCAGGTGACACGGATGCCCTGGCCAGCCGCCTCAGATACCACATTCAACAGTCTTGGGGAATCCACTAGGAGGCCTACGACAGGGCCTCACATTTCAGCTGTTCAGCACTGTCTGGGTGTTTGTTGTGGATCGCCCTCCACGGCATACTGTTCCGACACCGGATATGCACTTGACCCTGTGCTACGAAATTAGCTACACCACAATGATATGTTCATGGCTCTTAGTTTGGCGCGATACACTTGCAGCTATGTTCCTTCAGGGGTTCGGTTGTATTCTTGCTGGCGTCCACGCCGACCTCAATGAACCACAGACTTCCAAACCCCGAACTCCCCTCGTCGCAGGGAAGCGGAAAATTCACAAACTTGTTAACCCTAAGCCCTAAATCGCGCAAGCTTGGGGCGGAATCAGGTGCTGCAGCAGTCTATAGCGTGTCAAAAGATTTTTCGCCAAGCTGAACAGAAGAGTACAAAGCCAGCAAGGCACTTCCCAAAGCTCCTATTCCCGAAGTCTAATGTAGGGAAAGCCTGAGACTTAAACCCAAAACCCCAAGCCCTAAACCTGCGAAGTAAGAGCGCTCCTTAGGTGAGCTTCCCTGTGGAGATCACCTACGATGAAAAGAAGTTCTCCTTCCAGGTCTCCAGGCGCCATCTTTGGGTCAGCTTGCTGACTGCTTTGGATTTCGGATTTAGGATATGGGGTTTCAATGTATTGGATGTAGGGCTTTGGGTTTTGGATTCTGGGCCAAGGTCGGTCTCAAAAGCGTGGATCTCTCTTGAAGAGGGTCCCCATCCGAAGAATAAATGTCCGCTAGGATGAATGTGGTAAGTGCGGCATGCAGGGTTGGGGGTTCGGGACAATATTCGTGGCAGAAGCACACATAACAGAACCCAAACAGCAATGACCAAGCAATCGATCTGTGACCGCCGCACTCTGGTAATTAGTTATATGGAGAGCTACTCCATTCCCCTGGTATTAACCACATCGTAATGTCAAATAACAACCACCAATATTTCCAGGCTACGATTGGGAGTCACAATATTTGGTGGAAGAGCCGATTTATATCTGCGCGGCTTGTATTCGGGGCTCCGAGTTTTAGGGTATACATTCCCCACTACCCACAGTGCGTTGAATTTCAGGCGTTGTCATAGCATGGGGAGGTTATCGGAAACTGCAAGACTTCCTCCATCAGCAGTATCACGCTTGGCCCTGGCAAAACATTGTGACAAAGCTCCGACAGTCCAAGTCTCATGTTTATTTAGTCCGGAGAGTTCGTTAGTGCCGGTAGGGAACCATCCCTCGTACGCAGGAGGAGCGCGGCGATTCTAATCGATGGACGGCATGACCGTGCCATAAAATCTGCAATTTCTGGAACCTTCCGTATCTGCAATATTCCTGGAAGCCTACTGGACGAAGTATATGACTTCACCAATCAAATCATGCGAAGACGGAAGCATGATTGGTGGCATTGTTTGTCCTGGACCTCGTGGGACGACATTCTCAAACAATTGCAGAACGACCAAATCTGCGTCTACGCTGATATGTGAAATTGCGCTTGATTGAAGACCGTATTTGTCCTGATTTGCCCACAAAACCTTGTGCAATAAGCCTTTGATCTTTGCCAAGTTCGAAGGTTCAGTTTTTGGCGAAGGTTTAGGGAGCAGGCAATGAAGACTTTAAAAACTAGCTTCGGCTGGAAGTGTTGAGCAGAGGGAAGGAAAGTGTTATTACATTGCTGCGAAGATTCTTTCCTTGTTTAACAGGAGGCACGTTTTACACAGTCTTTGGTCTTGAGTCTGGGGCAGCATGCTGGATTCAAAGGTGAGCCGCTGACGCACTTCACCCATGATATCGGGGCTTGACCGGTGGCATGCAGGTACATGGGGTGAGAGACGTATGGCGTATGGACCCAAATATATGCCTTACGGGAGGGATGCTGCCTCACAGCTGCTATGCTCACAGCTTCCGCTTAGAATCTCGACATATACTCAGTGCCGCTACAAAGGGTACCCTCATGTTGAGAAACCTTATAGCCCAAAACCTGATATCTGCACCCTAAACCTTCAGCAAGGGCCACTAAGGGTAGACATAGCGGTCCCTTTGGTACCTTAGCATGGTCCCTAATACCCAGTACGAACCAATGTCCATTAACTGGCTGGGAAATATTGATTGCTCTCTTGGTAGGAAGGGAGGGATACTGAGGAAAAAAAATTCATTTTTGTAGGAGTCCATGCCCTTACTTCCTGCTAGCAGCGAGCCAGGAGCTGTATCCTCAAACGAGCTCACCTTGAATTGTAGTTTGTCCAGTCCCTTTGATGACTAGCCCCTCACCCCACCCATTGACAGCGAAACATCCTTCTTTCTAGATGTCTTTTCCTGGAATACCGATTATTAGGTACGTGAAGAGCGTGCTTTTCCATGAGGGGATGGTTTGATTGTTGTGGGCAAATTCACCCAACCCCGGAACCTGCATGACTTAAACCTTCCGCCCTCAACCACAGGAAGCGATCCGACATGTATTCCTTTACCATCAACAACAAGACCCTCACCACAAAGGCGGGGAGACACATGGGTAAATGCAATCCGCAGGTGCCCATGCATTTAGCAGAACCCAAATGGATGCGGAGAGGTGTTCAAAATCCTCCGCCTGTTTGCTGAGCGCTCCTTCTGGGGGTTGAAAAAAGGGATTCAAAAAAGGGAGCGAGCAGATGGACAAAGCCCAAATTGATGAGAGTGATGCTAACTCACATTTAGTATGCTGAAGGTTCACGTACTCAACCTGTACATCCTTGAGCCCCACAGTATCTTGAACGCGGGAACAGTCATGCCTCGTTCTATCATCAAGGATGCTTGTGAGTTGGTGTTTACTGTCTATAGCCTCTGGCCTGCATGGCCCACGATCTCAGAAATTTGAAGACGGGAGTGGCACGTCGTTCTTTGAATGACCGCAGACTTTTGAAAACAACTGCGTAATGGGGTTGGAAGCTACATTGAGTCTGAATCTATGGAGTTTTCATTTTGGGAGGTTGAGCATGGAGTGTAGCATGGAGTGTAGCAAGGTCTGTGAATGACATTTCTCGCGAGCGGACATTCCCGTACTCAAGGGGACTGCTGGCGGCGACAAGCTGTGGATGAAGGTTCTACTGCTTCAGGATCGCTTGGAAGCTGTGCGCTTCCGGCTGCCATGCACGCGACTGTGGGGAATGCAGCTGCAATCGAAGCTGCAACGTTGCTCAGGTCCGTCACTGTACTGATCCTCCAGCGCCACCCTCCCTCGGGGGTGGATCAGCATGGATTTCTGTGGGAACCAGAACTGGTCTTAGGTAGGACGTACCAGTAAACGTGTGGCCAGCATGCAAACACGTCTTGTGTTGCTGCGAACATGGTATGAAGTATTGTGTATGCCTAGATGGATCCAGTAAGTGCCATTGTCGCATAGTAGGATCCTAAGCATTATGAAGACCTACACTCCCAAGCTGTTAAACCGCACGGCCCGAACCTAGCCCCCAAGCTTAGCCGCAAGCCCAAAACCAGGAGCGCTTGCTGTTTTAGCTCCTAAAAAATGTGGCATTGTAGTAGCTGTGGGTTCCATGTAACCTCTCAGCCGTATAAGCCCTCACCCCTCCAATATCTCAAGCCCTGAGTCATGCAGCCTCAGCCTGGATGGCCCTTGGCGGCCTGGCATGGGACGGGGGTGAGACACGAAATCTTGTGGTGGGGGACAAGCCAGGGAGAGGGGGAGGAGGTTGGATCCTTTGTCAGCTTGTTCCAGACGCCTGTTGGGGAGAGGCCGAGGCGAATTTGTTTAGATGCGTAGGTAATCCCTGTAAAGTCTAATTCCTGGCATTTGTAAGCCCTTAACCTTTCAATTAAACCTCAGAACCAGGCCGTGAACCCTAAGTTCTGAGCTCTAAACCGTACACCCCGAACTCAGCAGGTGCGCGAACAGCCTGACGGCTCGCTTTATGTGAGCACAGGCCGGCTACCCGAGTTTCAGTGCGGGTCTGGGGTTTAGGGTTTGGCATAGGCGTTGAGGTTTAGGGGTCTGAGGCCTTCAACCTTACAGGGCTTGCAGGTGCATAGTGCTTACATGGTTTATAGGGCTGATAGGGTGTGGAGATTTATGGGCTACTCGTCAATGCTAAACCCTCCTGTCTTAGGCCCAGGGAAGGCTCCTGCAAATGGACTTCAGCCATGCGTATGCACGGTATCTATAACAATCATTCTGAATCCTCTGTGCATGAATTTCTGTAAGCTCCACAGTCCCCTTCACCATCCACTGGAAAATGAGCACTCCTGAAAGGCGATCTGCAATCCCTAGACACGCGGTCCTCAAACTGAAGCACAGGAACCCTAAATCCTCAAAAAACCAAAGCCTCAAACTCCAAGTCTGGAAGCTCGACACCCTCCAAGCCTCAACCGAAAGGCCTCCAAAGGCCCCTAAAGAACCCTGCATCACATTTAGTAACTTGGGGGCCCTTCGAAAGTACAGGACTGACTGTCTCTCAGGTAACATCAGCCAGCAGGTCAAGGGCCAGGAGGAGGCTCTGGGTCTGCGATTGATCATTGGTGCTGAGCTGAGCTGGGGAGTGTAGGTTTAGGGTTTAGGGCTTGGGGTTCAGGGTCAGCGGCTGAGGACTTGCGGATTGGGGTACAGGTTTTCAGGTCTGAAGCGTTGCGTTTAGGGTTATTGGGGGGTTACGAGGTTTTAGGGTTGAGAATTAGTTACGGTTTGAGGAGTAATTTCAAGGGTTATTGACTTACGAACTCAAACTTTGGACTCGGGAAATCGCCGATGATTTAAGAATTATCTGCCTTCCTTCAAAGTTGACTCGCGTGAAGCCCATCTTCTACATCTAGAAGTTGGTCGAAGGTCTAAATACGAACACAAATTGTTTTGTGGATCTCCCAGGGCTCCAGGTACGTATTGGGAGATGAGAAGTAGCTGCTAGATCACCAAGCAGATTGCCTAGATCAAGTATAGCGGCCTGTATGCCCACTTTTTGGGGATGAGTGCCTACTTGGGACTGAAGGGTGTCCAGGCTGTCTCGTTCGGGGTGATTTTCGGGGCCTAAACAATAGAAGAGGGTGTGGGGTATATAGTACGATAGTTATACGAAAATGTTTATACAAGGGATATACAAGCACAGTTTTCGAGTAGTCAAGTTGCTAGGTGGACTTTTGGGAGCTTGAAGATTTTGAGTCGGGGTCTATTGTGCTGTGCAGTGTTTGGGGACTCCCTTGTTCCGCGAAAGGTGCGTTTCTAGGGCTAATATGTTTGGTAGTTTGTGACGTCTAGGATTGAAGGAATTGAGGGATTGGAGGACTCAAGTCCTTCTTCGATGGGGGAGCAGATTTTCCTATTTAGTACTTGTAAATTTTGTCAGCAATGTCCAGGCCGTGCGCCGTGAGACGTGGCCCTTGGACTTGCGTCTTTTGAGCTCGCAGGGCACATGCTTCCATGCTTCCTGACAGCTTTCAAGGGCTCGGTACGCAGCAGCCTCATTTAGCTTTCTGGGATACCAACCTCCCTCCATCCGAATGTTCTTGCTTGTGACTTGTGAGCTCTGGGCTGACTGCGTAACTGGGAAATCCAGATCTTCACAAGCTTGGTGCACCCCTGTATGTACATGGAGGCGGCTTCGTAAACATATATGGTACTGGTTCCCATATCTGGGTTCTTGTCTACATGTGTGTCCTCACTTTGAGAGCAGTAGCCCCGGCAAAGATCGGCAAAGTCTCAATCAAATGGACTCCTAGACACATCCAGTCACTTGGACCCCTAGCGCAATTTCGAAGCCCTAGCAATCACTTCACAGGTGCTCAGACAATCATGGTGCCGACTGTCTACGACCCGTCTGAGCTTCGGTCAGATGTGAATGGAAAGGCGCCCAACATCAGCGGTGCATAGTGGGGTGAAATCGAAATGTTGCATAGAGGATTGCGGAGCTCGCGCATGGAGACTCTGCGTTGAAAATTCTGCGGGGTTATGGAGGTTCCGCACAATGAGGATTCCACTTTTTGGGGTACGTGTAAAATCGGAATGCCTGCTTCTTTTGAGATGACAGTTTCAGAACTTGGTGAAGCTGTTCATTCATAGGGACTCATGAATGAATGCCTCGATGTTCTTTTTACATGCTCCTGCTTTGGGCAACACCTGTGTGGGCTCTCTAGGGGTGGGGAGACCCCTGTTTCAAGAAAGCCCTCGCCCCTGAATCGTCTTGAGAAACATCGCAAGCAGCAGGTGGTGCGCTACTTGCACGACGAGGGCACTGAGATTCAGAAGGGTCCACCAGCTCTGATACAGGCATAAGGTCTAGGGGTGTGAGTCTTGGGTTCAGGGCTTTGGTTGATGAGGATATGGGGCTTGCAATTGAGTCGTATCTTTTTGAGTCGTAACTGGCCTTTCGTTAGATTAAGAACAGCGTGCGTCAATAATTCTTCGATGCGATTTTCCATGTAGGCTGGCCCCACATGTGATCATGTTTGGAATTCTTCACACAGTATTCTTGTTTTTTCTTATCCATTGCTTTTCTTGTGGATGAAGCAGGAGTCAGAAGCTACATTACAACATATCGGGTTCCCTGCAGCGACAGTGTGTGCTTGTACCTGTATATACCTGCTAACTCTTCTTGGGCTGAAATTATAGGATGTTTGCATTCGGGCGGCCCAATAGACTTCGTGCTGAACAAACGACTGCGGTCTGATTTCAGACTCTTGGCTCTGATTGAGGTTTGTGCTAAAGATGGTGCAAGGGAATTATGTCATAAAATTACCATTTTCGGGGTGCTCACAGCGGACTGCATGAGTTTGCGCGGCTAAAGTGAAGTGCCTTTCTTGGGCATTCAGCTGTGGCCTGGAGAGGAGGTCGGCCCACCCACATATACATATATATATATATAATTATATATATATGTATTATACATATGTCGCCAAGCACCGTACACCCAGCATCGGGTTGTCGTGTGTAGCATGTGCCATGATTGTCTGATTTTTGCTAGCCACGCGAGTTGTGGCCAGCCTGGTGCTCTAGGACAGGGCTTGGGACGGAAGGGGGACATCTTCGAGCGATGCGAACAGCCAACCCGTAGAATTTCGAATAGTTCATACCATGTCATACGCAAGATTCATGAGTTGTAATTCATGTCGGTCAGTATTTGCAAAGATGGGGTCCCACTTGTATGCCCCACAAGCCCCACAAATACTGTATACACGCCATTGGGGCTTCTGAAAGGGAACCTTTTTTTGAAGCCGCATCTAGCGTTCCCAAAATGGCATGTTCAATGTTAATTGACAGTGACTCTCCTTCAATATCCCTAGGAGCCTGAAATCCGAAAGCCCTACATAGACCTCTGCCAAATACACGAAATGATGGCCGAGAGGTCGACCGAAACCTCTTGACAGAAACAAACAAGGCGAAGCATACATCGAGCTTGAGGCCATGAAGATGATCATGGCCCATCACACAGATGGGGTTCTGCCAAAAAGGGGATCTAGGGACTTAGGGTTGGGGATTTAGGGTTCAGGACTCTAAGGGTATCTGTTGGACCCTATACACGTATGGGGCTTCAAGAGGAATAGCTTTTTGGTTGTTTTTGAAGGACAACGTGGGCGGAATTCCATATTTCTCGGGAATCTGTACGGTCTGGTGAATTTGAAGTGTCAGAGTTCAGTTTTGTTTTCATGTTTCCTTTTTGTCCTCTGCGGTGGGGTTGTGATAAAGTGGGATTAAGACTCCGGTTCCAGGATTGGATGGTTCAGGTTTTACTTTAGGGTTGCGACTTAGAGTTCTTGGGCGCAGATTTCTGGGTAGAGCATGAATGACAGTGAAAGGTTCTGACGGAGCAGAATCAAGAAGTGTAGCCCGTTGGCTCTGGGTTCAGGGCTTGTCATGCGCACATCCTCTTGCATTTCCCAAGGGTTGCAGAGTTGCAGTGCACTCAAATTCCGCCACCCAGACAGACATCTGCCCTAAACCCTACACCTTTTTTACACGAAAAGACCCCGACCCTGCCCAGGCCTTTCGCCGCAGCAGAACCATGACCCCATCAGTTCAGACAGGTTAACCACCATCACAGCGAACTTCAGTGTCACCGCACGGTTAAGGATTCAGCCCGCATTAGCCTTGTACATATCAACATCACCTATAGCCATGATCGGCAGTTTTTTGGGCAGCATCTTCGCATCGTGAACTGCAAGACATCCCCTGCACATGATAATGTATAAAGTTGTTTCAATACTGTATAGCGCAGAGCCCACTGGGGGCAGTGAAATGCATCAATGGTCTCAACTTCGTCCAGTGTTACTCTTAACCTACGGGAAATGGCACAGTTGTTATCATCCTGCATAAAAAATGTTGTGCAAAGCCCTTCCGAAGGCGAAGAAACAGGTTTCCGTGCAAGTCCCACCACTTGTTGGAAGGGACCATGCACCCTGAGACAAAATGGTCCCAAGTTTTTTGGTGTAGGGCGTATAGATTGTGATGACCTGCAGCTCGGTCAGTGTGGGCGGCAGACTTTTGATGCTTGCTGTACGCTGGATACACCGCATGTCCAAACTTCTTGTTCAGCGTCCTAACTAACGCTTGAGCAGAGATCCTGCAATTCCAGCTCCCTAAGTCCGATAAGCACTAACCCTGAACTGAAAATTTTCCTGACTCGATGATTTCCAAGGCCCTGAAGTCCAGCGAGGCTGGCAAGGCGCGCGTTTTGGGCAGCTTGTGTCGAATCATGAGGCCCCAAATCAGACACCTGTAGGCAGTTACTTCAGTTTTTCAAAGTTTTCGAGTGACTAACTCCTGAATTCTTTGTCACTTGCAAGCAGGGCGGCAAGAAGAAACCACAACGGGACGTCAGGGTTCGGCCTACTGTAGTAATTGCGTGATGTTCCGAAGCTCTAAACCCTGAAGCTGAGGGCGTCGGAGCTCCAAGATGTAGCGCAGCGACAGACGGGTTCAGGGGTAATGCGTGGTCTTGGGGACTAATGGCCTAACTATTTTGGCACCGGCCTTATCATGCGTTTCAGTGGTATGGCCTTGCCACGGTTTGAGAATTCGGGGTCGGCCATGGTGCCGCGTAGCAATGATTAAAAGTCTCTTGGAAATGATGTGAAGTGGGGGTTTCTGAAAAGGAGAGGCCCTCGGGGATTGAGGGATATAATTATATTGGGACCATACTCTTGAGCTGATTAGCTGAGCTCTTTCCTTCATTTAAGATGCACATGCCGTATTGCACCCCCTCCCAACTTTAATCTCCCCAAAGCCCAAGACTCAATCCCCACAACCTCGCCCATAAGGACTTGTCCGCACCGCATAAGCCCCTCAACCTCCAACTGCCTACTGTACAAGTCCTAAACAGCAAGCCCTAAAAGCCTTGTACCTGAACCTTAAATACCAGGTCTCCCACACGCTGAGTCCGGGCAGCATTGTGTCTGCTGGTGAGCTACTGGCCAAGCTGCTTGGCTGCATCGAGGTTCCAGGGTTGGGGTTCAGTGTCTATAAGCTCTAGGTTTCAGGGTTTCCTGTCCTAAAATATTAGGATGCAAATGTGTTGCACCTGTCTGGTTCCTTTGACTGTTGGTCCATGTTAAATCGGATTGGAGTTTGTTGCTACCATGGATGAGGCAAATATTGCACCATCCACTTTACTCTATGCCATGGGAAACCACAGTGGTTCAGATGTCCAAGCTGGTTAGGGCCCTCCATCTCCCCTATAGACAGCAAATGTATTTCTGCATGGCTTCATGTGATGGCATTGGCTGGGTGGCCTGACTTTTGAAACAGGGCAGCAGACAAACTCATAGATCCCAATAAAGCATGGGAATTCACGAAGCTCAAGACACAAAGGCCCGAAGCCAAAGTCAATCTCTCTGCCCCGCAAACCCTTCACCTCGCATCCTGAAACCCATCCGCGGCCCCATGAACCATTCAATATCTACACCTTAGCCGCAGAGCTCCAAACCCCACAGCCCTAAGCCCGGAAACCAAAGCCCTAAAAGCTCAAATCTCCCGACACAAAGGCGCAAGCATTAGCACCACCAGAACCAGCACCGGCCGCCGCGCCTGCAACAACAGTGGCAGCAACTGCAACAGCAGCAGCAGCAGCAGCAGCAGCCGCAGCAGCAGCAGCAGCAGCAGCAGCAGCAGCCGCAGCCGCAGCCGCAGCCGCAGCCGCAGCCGCAGCCAGCAAAAATGGCAGCAACAAGAAAAAGAAAAACGACAGCGGCACAAACTTGAAACTGTTCAGGCTGGAGCTAAAGGATCCCTCCAAGGCTGTGGGTTGCATTCTGCTTCGGAGAATCATGTTTGGTGGCTTGCCATTCAGGCTTTGAAGGGGCCAGGGTTTGGTATTTAGGGTTTGGTTCTTTGGGGGGCTTAACTGTACTGCTTTCAGGATGTGAGCGTGTATAAGTGCATGGACGGGCTCAGGGGTGTAGGGGCTTAGAGTTTAGGGGCCAGGTTCATGGCGCTTAGAGTTTAGCGGCCAGGTTCATGGCGCTGCTTTTTGAAGACTTGTACGGCGCGTAAGTCGTGTTGCTCGTTGAGAGGTTTGGCGCTGAGGGGTTCAGGCCTGGAACTCTGGGAGCTTCAGCTCGATTCGTGTCTTTCCCGCTATAGGTCATGGCTTGCAGCACCTCGACTTTACTTGCAACGCTCTCTCCTGTATAGAACTTCCGTAGAAGGTTCAACGCTGTCGCGCAGGTATGTAATTGCGTAACCCTTGAACCCCAAACTCTGCTAGTTGGTCACTTCCACAACAGCTCCACATGCCATCAGTGCCCAAACTTTGGAAATCAAGCTCCTACAGCAAGACTATCCCTTTGGCAGAAGCCGCTGCCTACTTCATTGAAGAAGACCTATAGAAGACAGTTGGGCAACCAAGTTCCCTGGTACAGGACCTTCAAGAGGGTCGCATTTTGGTTCCCTTTCGTAGAACTCACTTGCCGCTCCAGGTGAAGAAGATCTCGCCTTTCGAGAGCGAGTTCGACATGAGCGCCAAGCCGGAGCAGGACTCCAACTTTGATGGTTAATAGTTAATGGCTAATATCTTAACCTCACAATTTGCTCAAGACTTTCCCCAGCTTCATCTGACGCTGAAAAAAGTAGTTATGAGGGACCAAATTGGAGTTTGGGCTTTCCATTGCAGTCGTATCTGCTGGGCACAGTGGGCTTCCATGGCTTCCTTGTAACATGGGTGCATGGGCCCCGTACTTGGCAGCTTGCTAAACTCTTTGCTGAAGAAGTTATCGATTACTTTTTGCAGGGCCCTGGATCAGTACCATGAAGCGGGGTAGATCATGTTCGCATACAGTCCTCTGTCCTACTTTGCCACACCAACGCACCGAAAAGAAGGCCTGTTCCAATCATTGCCAGGGTCCCTCTATCCTGCTGAGGTGGCAAGCAAGAAGTAAGTCACTGCCCGCCCCAGATGATCTCATGGTTGGGATTAGTTGAAATCGATGGCCACGAGTTCAGGTGCCACGCTTGTTTCACCCAACATGCTTACGTGTATGTCCTTTTGGCCTTGAGACTTCTCGTGTACATTGAGAAGATGTTCTAGGGTAAGCTCGTGACAGTGAAGATTGTGACAGTGAAGATACCACAAAACACAACGACAGGAAGAATCAACATGTGAGCTTGTGGTTTATGCTTTCAACCTTCAGAAGCACCCCCCAAAAACGCTTGCTGTCACCAAAAATGAGGGGCCTGTATTCCAACGTGCTTTCTAAACACAAGACACAACAAGGAGTCACAGAGTGACGTTGGAATGTCCACGTAGCTTCTCCCATTGATCACGGGATTCTCAGGCTGGCACACCATTCAACAACATGCCGATCTTCTTTCGGGAAGTGCCCCATCCCTGAACCCCAAATTCCAAACTTTAAGCTTGAAGCGTGTTATTTGGCTGGTTGGTTTCAAAGAGGAATATGTGCAGACATTGCTGAAGTTTCCTTTGCGATCCACTGCTCGATGCAAGCTTCCGCAAGCGCTTTGCGAGCTCAAAGTTAGCGTGGGCAGTTTATCCGAAAGGTCGTCATTCTAGCCAAGTTGGGCGCTGGCCTGTGACAGCCGCGCGGCAGGCTTCAATGGCATCGTTGGCTTCAATGGCATCGTTTGGAGGCTTCAACAGCCATTCGTGAAAGTGCGTGCAGCCTCGACAGCCTGCCTCTGGGACGCGGATTGAATTGTTACAGCTTCGTGTTAAGTCTTCTCCCAGGCGATTTAGTGGCGAGGTGCCCATTGAAACGCACAGTCGCCATCTCCACATGCAACGAGAACCTGTGAGAAGCAGCCCTGTGCAGGGAACCACATGTTGATGTGATGACCAGCCAGTACCATACCTGCCAACTCTGAACCTTGCGGACCCACGAACCCCGAAGCCTAACATGAAGCCGGCAGCACTAGTGTTCAAGGTTTGGCGTCATCCCCTCGGAAAATTATTGCGTTGTGTCTGTAGCCCACTCAATTCTCTTAATTAGGCCATCTACGTTTGGCTTTAGCGGACGACTCCGGGTGGCTGATCTGGAAGTTACAAAAACTCTGTGACTCATTAAAGAGAAACCCTATCTATCCTTCCCAAAACCACGCACGCACTACAATCCGGACAATCCCATCCGGATCATAAAGCGTGCCCCTTAGTGACCTTAGTGGTTTAAGTTCTACATTTCAGGATTTAGGCGCCATCTGTTGCTTCAGAGCTTCCTTCTGTTGTACATAGTTCCACGAGCCTTGCAGGCCGGGCTGTGGTCTTCAGTGCAAGGGCCACCTATTGCCTGTGTGACTCTCGGTGCTGTTCAAACTCTCCCGAAGCCGAAAGCCTAAACCCCGCACCAGCTACTCCAAACTCCTACCCAACCCCCTACAGTATTCCTCAGACACTGAAACCTAAACCCCAAATCTCCACATAATTATTGCCAGAAAACCTTCAGAACCAAGCCTGGCATGTGAGTTTTTCAAAATACGGAATCACCGAAAGGGACCCTCAAAGCCCATTACAATCCCTTCTCTGGGGATATTCCATCTTCGGAAATCCCAACATCCAAACTCTGAACGCTGAATCCTAAACCACATCCTGAACTCCTAGACATCGTCTCAGGATGTCCCGAGCCCCCGGGAAGATCTGCTTGCCCTCCTGGACGGCCATGAGCCAAGGGAGTCGTCGGACGTTCTGTAAGTATAGGGTGTAGGCTACAACTACACCTCCAAAATCCCCGATCTATTTAACTTACTTGGGCTAACTGCATTTCTTATGGGAAACTGTTATATGAAGATTGGAAACTTTGTGGCACATTTGTGCAGGCAAAGACGAAAAGCCGGCCAGTGGTGTTGCTTGTGCTCTGGTAGCATTCCTCTCGAAGCCTCAAACCCCCAAACCTTCAGGAAATCGTTTGACAGCAGATGTGATTCCAAATTCGCATTTGTGGATATGATATTGCACGAGCGTTGCTGAGGTTCTTACGACATAACTTGAGGTCTGGCTCCCCAAGCTCCCCGACCTCACCACGGCTTGCACTGCGCAACCTTACTGTAGCCAGAACGCAAGGCTTCCAGGCGGACACCAAGGGGCCCGCGTTGGTTGAGCAGGTGTTCTCAGGCCTTTACCTCTGCATACCTGCTGTGCAATCCTTTAGCATTTTGTGTCTGGGGAGGCCGAGCTCTACGTGCGACAGGTGAAATGTATTGTCTAGAGGTTCAGGATTCTGACTGATACGCTGTTCTTGATAAACTGCTTGCACACTTTGTGGCTCAGTACATGCTTCGAAAGGGAGGGATATCTGGCTGTCTTCCCGCTCTGCCTTGTGATGACGACGGATACCAACTTCATACGTCTTCGTGCCCCCACCCGTTGTGAGTGTCAACGTGTTTGGTTAGCAATGCGGAGTTTTTTGTGCATAACCCCCCCTCCCCCCAAGTTACGCGCGGACCGCTCTCGAAACAAGTGTTTGGGAAGTTGTCTTAATACAAAACTCCGGCGGCTGGGGCCTGAGCTCTCTCTGGAGAAGGATGAGCAGGAGAGGATTTTATTTGTTGCTTTCAAATGCGAGCTATCTTCTTTGCAGATTTTGGGCCGGAGAACTTGAAAATCACCACCCTTTGATAAAGATCACCCACTGAACGCCCAATATCCGGATAGGCTATGTCAAGAAAGGAAGTTAAAATCAACCTAAACAAGCCAAATCTCGGGAGGTACTCTGGCCCAGGAAATGTTGTCGTTACCACCCCCTTATACAGTTGATGTCCACGTTAATGGTGACCTCCTTCGTATTTAGCATAGATACATGCAATAACGCTAAATGCCCAGCCCTTTTGGTTATGACTAGTACAGACTGGCTGCAGAAACTCCCGCCTGAGATCCAGTTTGAAGCCTGCTGCAAGCATCTTCAACATCCGAGAACAGGCTATCCATCTACAAGTTGCAGCTTGTCTAAGCAACGACATACCTTGAAGACAGGCTTTCTCCAGGTTCAGCCAAGATCTTGCCGTTGCCATAAGCAGCAGGCCAACTATTCAACAGGAAATTAGGAGGTACTGTCTGCGAAGCCAATCAAAAGGAGCTCAGCGCTGCCTTCTACTCAAGTACTGGGGAATTGGAGTGCGGAGGAAGATGCAAATACCTGGCAGGTTTCGCTAACCGTGAAGCTGCTGCTGAGACTGTCTGGTGCCATGGAGTTACAGGGCGACATGCTTTTGAGTAGAAAATTGGATGTTTAGGAACGCCTTTGGGAATGCTGGCAGTGAGATCTCAGGTAATTGCATTAGGGAAGTGGTTATAAGCAATACCGGCAGCATGGGTTACATGTTTAGCGAAAGCCTAGCCCTTCAACCCTCATCCCAAACCATTGACATTTATAAGCCCTAGACCTAAACCCTCATTCTAAACTCGTATCTCCTGACCCTGCAGGTTGAGGTTTGGTATTCAGGGCCTGACAATTGAGACTTCAATTGTGAACTCTGCCACAAAAGCCCCACGCAAAGTTTCTGGCATAGCTTCAGACAAGTGGCGTTTTAGTCCCCTATATTAGGTTCCATACGTGCACTTATCGTATGTGTAGCTGCCCTTGTCTAACTGGCCATGAATATTCAAAGGAGCCCGAATCATTGCCCCCTCAACCGATGTTGCGAAGCCTTTACCCTGACCTTATTCCCTTGTACTTAACAGCACAGCACAGCACCTGGGAACGACCTGTCCTTGCAGAGGCTTTGTGACATAGCATCATGCAGCATATGTCATTCCTAATGGCCCACGTGAGCATCCTAAATCCTGAAGAGCCATCCTAAACCCTCGACCGTACTGAGTAGTGTAGTTTAGGCTTTGAGCATCCCAACTTCCTAGGTCCGCGGGGTGTTAGAGAAGTATCTCTTCAACGAACGGCCTTTTGCAGCGTCCATCCAGTGCGGGGCTTGTCAGCTAAATCCATAGGGGGCTTCGGGTTCAGGGCCAATGTGGGTTCTCAATCCTTCTGGATGCCCCTAGGACATTATCCTAATCCCTTACACGGGACGCTGACACTGTTTAAGTGATTTGGCGGGTTCAAGGTTTACTTTCCCGAAAAGTTGTTGTTGACTAGACGTCCAGCAAACGAGAGTTTCTGAACAATGTCTATTTCTAGTCCTTAATCAGGGCCCTTTGAGATCCTTAGATATGCGTTGTAAACGCCGCACGCAGAGTTGACGCTTCAAGATTACCGTTGCGTGCTTACACCCATGAGAAAGCCACGTGTAGTTAATGCGTCAACGTACAACCATGGGGCTCCTCATTGTATGAGCCCAAAGGCAAATAGCATTTTGAGCAAGCACCTGGCGAAAAGTGCCAAACCCATGTTCATGGCTCATGGCAAGACTAGCTAGGAGCTGGCAGTTTGGGAATGATCTGCAAACGGTCTGTATCCGGATCGTGAATGTCCTTCCTTTCTCGAGTTTGATCATGCCTTTTCAAATGACCTGTCCCCCGAAATTGGGGCATGGAGGTTCCAAATACTTCAGTAGATACGCGAGTGCGCTTTGCGGATTGCTGCGCTTTAGCTTCGAAGATGCAACCCAGAACCTTCTGAATCTGTCTGTCTTCCGATATGCGATATTGTATTATTCAGTGCTTGGTGTTTGGCTGTTATTGGAGCTGAGTGAAAGGCATTTGCGTACAGTATCGTGCCTCAGAGGATAGCCCATAGTAGCTGTCTGAAATGACCTGTGTGGATTTTAGTTGTGAGTGCAGTGCTCGTTTGTGCAAAAGTGAGCGAGTGAGAAGGATGTTGCACATGGCTGGCGGGGTTCTGGGGGGAACGGGGTGCTGGTGATTCTCAGGTCTCATATTAAAGAGTATCTGAGGGGCGCTTCTTGGAGATAGGTGAGATACCCACGTGTCAGTTGCGCTCTCTTGTATCACTGAGGAACAAGCAGCCGTATGCCCTTCCGCCTTGTTTTGCCCCCGCCAAGGGTTTCGGCCTTCGCCCGTCCATACGTTCATGGAGCCCCTTAAAAAACCCATTATACAGACAAAAGCGCTCTGGAACGGGGGCTATGGGTATCATGTCAATTTACAAAAATAATCAATAAGTGTCCTTCTCCAGTTGTACAAGGTCTCCGTCGGATAATGTGCATTGGCGTCTAGGCTGAACAGGTATGTGCTTCACGGTTACGTGCGAAGAGGGCGCTTTGAACGTATATGTCTGAAGCGTAAGGAACTTGACCGAAGCGTTCGAAATTCAGAATTGAACAGCTCCAGTGAGTGTTCTGGCAGTTGGTCTCGTTGACCTCCCCCGCAAACGCGGTATCCAGGGTGTGTATGTATATGATATAGTGATACATGGACATCAGAATCAGTCTCCCGTATTTACCTCATACCTAAGCCGGCTATGCCCTAGGCCCCGCTCCGCACCAAGCAAGAACAAATGACATGTGCGTCATGTCCATGCTGCACAGCCCTTAAACCCTCGATTCATGGGTTCAGTGTTTCCATAATCTAGAGTTGCCCCAGCTGAATGTGTTCAAGCATGTACAGTAGGTGCTCTGCGTTCCTAACCTCACTTCACTTCTCAAACACTCTGCAGGCCTTCCTTGGTCACTAACTTGCGCTCACTGGGCCTCCCATGCCAGTGAGGCAAAATCAAATCATCAGTTTCAATAACATGACACGGTCCACAGTGCAGAAGAACCCTAATTAGGAAGCCCTGCAAGTCACCATGTAGCTGCTCCTGAAGTTTCCGAGCGTCGCGCCCAGCGGTACCCTCAGCGCTCTTACAGCCAATTTGGAAGCTGCATAGTTCCTACACTGCCTGAAGCCACATGGCTCATCAAGCAGAAGCTTTGCCTGCTACCTATACTGTTATGCGCACGCACGCAAGAGCAAAGATTCTGCCAGCAAAGCTGGCCATTGATGACCATATTCTCATGCAATCATTCCCTAAACTACCCTGTGCTGCCAAATCCCCGACGGCTACCCAGCACCTGACCTTCTACCTATCCCTCAATCACAGGGTAACTTCACCCTTCCTAGCTCCTGGTTGTGAAGTTAGGCGGGTGAAAAGGAAACGACTGTCCTTACAGATGTTGTAACCACAGTGTAGAGGATTGATAGCTAACTAGGATGAATAGGAGAGCCAGGATAAGCTCCTCCTGGACCTCATCAACGAGGGCAAGGACTCTTTGGAGAAGGCCATTTGCGAGAAGTGCGGATCAGGGTTCAGGAAACCGGGTTTTAAAGAAAAAAGCGACGCCCGCAATCCTGTTGCTTTCCCTTCTTGACTGGCTGGGATGTCACTGGTTCATGGTTTAGCTTTTTTGCTGTGAGGGATAGACTGTGAGCTGCTGGATACTAGTGATGGCGGGATTCCAACATCCCTACATTGAGTTGGAGACACACGACTTACAGAAGTGTTGTGGGGGTTCTCACCAGTCGCAAGGTGTGTGGATGCAACCTTGCCTCATGTTGACAGGGTGCTAATGTAATGGGCCCCATGAAGGCAAACTCAACGTGTTCTAGCCTTTGGGTGGAAGGAAAGAGGCACAGTGTGCCTGGGCTTGTCATGCAGCATGCAACTGAACTGTACCTTCTGCTCACGAAGGCTTGGATCTTTGTTTGGCTTTGCGCGGTCAAACAAAGTCGCACACATGATTGGAAGTTGCAGTGCAGGTGCTGTTTATGGTGGTCGCTCACAACAAGCTTGCTGACCGTCTGGGCCCCAGCTTCATTTACAGAAAATGCAGGTTCATTCAGGTTTTCTTATCCGTAGTAGTAGCTTGCTATTATTGTCATTACTCCTTTTATTATTAGCCATGGTACTATGACAAGTATGGTTGCATGTGTTCTGGGATTGCGGATTAGACCTATTAGATCTGCGAACGTGGCTTCATCTTGTTTGCAAACTTGCACCTTGTGGTCAGAGTCGTATGAGGATGACGTTGAGATATAGACACCTATGCCCCTAACAACATTCCTGTCAATGCAATGCAGTACCGTACACCAGAAACGGATGGTTAGGGAGCTGTTGGGATAATGAGGCGGTCGCTGTTTTGGTTCCAGTTTATGAATGACTCGGTTGCGTGTTATTTCTTCAAATTTCACCCATGGCTTGCCAGCAGGTTAGTCAGAATTGGGCTTGCGCTAGCTATAATTATCTATGTCAGCCGCACTGATAGCTAGCTCATCACCTCCAATTGGTTAAGCGAAGCTCTGCCAGGGTGTGAGAGCAGTGCTAACAGGTGGTAGCAAGATAGGAGCAACACAGTTCAGAAATCACAAGACAGTCAATTTAATCGTGTCAGGACCGGTAGCTGCAAGAGTACAATACGAATCCCTATCTAATGTGCCTATGACTGACTGAGGGCCGGGCGAATGAGAGTGACCTTGTTGGACCTGATCCCTAGATGGTGGTTGGCATCGAAAATTGCCCCAAGACGGTTTAGTTCGGGAACTGTAGATGAAGTTGATAGCTGAGCCAGCTTCACGGTAGTCAGAACTTCAGAACATTTGTTTATCTTGGCTGCGTGCTCTTATCGCGTCGCCATACCTTTTTGCAATCGCAACCCGACAACTCCAAGCGCTAACATCCAAACTAACACCTAAACACCGTTACTATGATGTTGGCTAATTACTTGATCGTAGCCATGAAATTCCACCAAGCTGAAAGATCTGTGGCCAGCTAAATTGTTTGGCGAACCCGCACTGAGGCAGCGAGGCTGTCATGGCGGTGCTTCGCGAAATGGTGGCTGCCGAGGGAAGCGGAATGCGCGGCTCACGGTTTACTGGTCAGGTGGTAGGGCAGAGACCTGTATCCGAGCCGGGTCTCGGATTCAGGGTCTACAATAAGATACCACAGGCATTTTATTCGGATACTCCTTGGACTTTACGGGCATCGTACGGCTATGTATAGACTGGCAAACCCCAGTACATACATGGATATCTCCGGGGCGTCGTCGGGAGAACATCGTGAACCTCGGAAATTTGGAAGACTTGCCCTGGCAATACACCGCATAGCAACATGCCAGGCGACCTGATAGATTCTGAAAGTTACCCATGCAGCAAAGGCAACACGGTTGAGGGTTTATGGTTCAGCTTTTGGCAGTTGTAGTTCTTCTTTTGAGCTTCTGAGCAAGAGTCCGGACATGAATGCACCTTCGAGAGAAGGATCCCTCGATGTCCATCGAGGTGACAAGCCGTCTCACTAAAGTGCCTTCAACACATCTTTTGCAAACCGGATGCAAACTCTACCTATTCACCCCTGGAACGTACGCGTGTAGGCCTGTACAAGCCTTGTTGGGTCCTCATCCCCCAAATACCGCTTACGAGGTGGCAGCCTGGAGTTTTGAGCAAGAAGCTCCCACTGTTTCTACCACTTCGCCACACGAATCCGTAGCTCCTTCCTACTTGATGTCATATCCAGCCCGCAGTCGCGTCGTCTGCTTTGTGTCAGAGTTTCTCATCATCGCCCTGCTCAATGCTCCATCATCCCCTCACAATCTGTCACTGTATATGCTCAAGATTGTCAAGGGACCAAGAACCACATAGCCCGAAACCATTTCTTTCAACTTGAACCCTTCAACCCTACTCATGCCGTAATCTCGAAGTTGTTATCCACCAGGCCCTCAACACCCTCAGCATGAACCTGTACAAACCCTAAACCCTCAGGTCTTGCATGTATGTGCCAGACATGCGTGTGGAGGGCGACATGGACGGTGCGGCTGCTTTGGCCGAGTTTAGGGTGTATAGAGCTGAAGTTTTAGGCGTAAAAGGTTATGGATTTCAGGCTTGGGGGCTATGAGTCTCCGGCCCTATGACTGCCACTGTTGGCACCATGAGACTTTAATTCAAGTCTGTGACCACCGTCACGGCAAAATCTTAGAGGCCGTCCCACAACATCCTTGTATGGTCCCGGCATATCCCAGCTCCAGCCCCTCCAACCTGGACCTGTCGGCTTGTGCTTGATCCGTTTGTGGGATGCCGAGTTTCTATGATTGAGGAAGGAGTGAACATACAAATCCTTGCGCGTCCTGTCCCAATCAGATCATTCCCTCCTTTTACACCCCGTCACGTGATTCTCCTACGCACCTGTATAGTCTCCATGTATTCCTCGCTGGGTTCCCGGCAGAACCCAGAAGCTGAACCTGGAACTCCAAAACCTTAAGCCCTGTAAGCTCCAAACCCAATGCCTTCAAATGAAAACCCCAAGCTCTCAAATCTCAGGTTCAGGAAAAGATCGTAGAGCTCTCGCTGCTCCCAAGTTCAGCAGCGGTCGCCGGCGACTACGGAAACGTCCGTTACCTGGCGTCTGACCCCCAGAGCCACCAGATGTTCTGTGACCGCTGTGTTTAGGGTTTGCCGTTCAAGTTTGCTAGGTGTAGGGCGTTTTGGATTTTTTAATTTGAGCCCAGGCGATGATATTACAGAAGGTTCCACCCCTCAAGCTCAACCAACCCCCTGGTTCGTTCGGGCGTTTAGTGAGGTGTGGAGCGGTCGGGTATAGTCGCTTTCGTCATTACGAAAATAGGGATGGAGATAAGAATTTCACCGATGCTTTTCTACCAGACTGTTTCTACAGCGACTTTGTGTTGTGCAATATTGCACCCTCGTACATGGGGCTAGGCATCATGGGCGGCCTAGGAGTCCNNACCCCCCCCCCCCCCCCCGCAGCGTGAGCCGCCCGAAGGAATGCCATTTTTTGCCATTATAGGGAGTAACTCAGGCAGAATGCCTGTATACTACATCGTCATCGATTGTCCGGCTGCTTTTAAGCCGTATATTCCCTTGAACCTCAGCGCAAGTTTTCCTTTTTCCATAGCGGCCTCGGTCATGTTAAATGTTCTGGGCAGAAGGCGTATTTAAACACATAGTGTGTTCTTGAAATGTAGCTGCTGAGTATGGTCATGGTCGACACAGCTTGCGCCCACATGCAGGACTATTGCTGCTGCTGTACCCCAACCACGACAGACAGGAAGACAGTTTTAGTAACGTGTTCTTCAATTCCGCAACCAATGCTCATTTTAACTCAGGTTCCTAGAGTGCACGGGACTAGGATTATTACTCTCCCACCACAATTGCCCAAGCCTGAACCCCAGATCCCAAAAGCTTGCCACAATTACCTACTCTGCCCCAGACTATCATCAAACCCCAAAACTGGTGCTGCGATAGGGCTGTCCGCTTGAACAGGTGTTGTATTGATTTTTGGAGCAGCTTTGCGGCGAGCATGTCTCCGTAAGGCAACAGCTGCTCGATGTCGTCCCCCAAGAGTCCTACGAGGAGCGCGCCATAGCCTCAGCAAAGCTTCCTCCAGAGGTGCGCTGCAAACCCTACAGGCCTAAGACCCAAAACCAAGCTTTGGTGCGTGACTTTTGGGATGCATGGTGTAGGATTCTATCAAGTCAAGAGGTCCTAGTCTCAGTATTTGTGTACGGTCGTAAGTCTTCATTGGCGCCGGCAGTTACAAATGCCAGGCTTCCTCCAAGAGGGCTGTCAGATTGTAAGCCACAGCACGGCCCACCAGTCGAAGTTTCAAGACTTGCGTGTTCTTGGTTCTTGAAGCCATGACACTGGGGCAGTTGGAACCCTTCAGTGCTTGAAGTCTTTGATTGTTCTAGGACGTGACATTGTTTGTTCAGCTCGGCCACACCACGCGTCCTCGCACAAGCCCGCTTCCCTTTCTGGTGCTGAAGCTTTGCCATCTTTGTGGCTGGCAGCAAACCGTTCATGTGTGGGAGTTCTGGCTAGGGCGGGGACTGTGCTAAGTGCAGAGTTCCCCAAGCTTTTCCCAGCATGGGTTTCTCGCTTGGGAGCATTCAGTGTCCGCTGTGAACCTCCATACTGTCTTGGTTGGATCTTTGCGGCACTTTAGACTTTCAGAAAGGACTGTTGTGG
>CAJNIZ010044882.1:63025-79859 GCA_905231905.1 Symbiodinium pilosum
CCTTCCATAAGCCCGAATCGCAAAACAAGATCTGGGGGGGGGGGGGTTATTAATGTCACGTGAACATTACTTGATTTTTAAGTTGTGGTACATTTGGATTCCGGCTTGGCAATTTTCTCGGTATCTCGAGTACAGGATCCCTGAGCTCTATGTGGCCTAGACGCCTGAAACCTTAACCCTGCAGACTCCGCGTAGCTCATCTCAGGCGGGGCTGCACTAAATGGTATAGGGAGAAGAGTTGTGCAGATAGTGACCTATCTCACGGACTAGTGCCCTCAGCCAGGAATCCCACGTCGCTTCCTCAAGCATCCAAGAATGCGGGGATATGCCACGACAAGTTGGTTCTGTGGTTCTAAGATATTAAGGGCTTGATACGAGGATGGCGTTCGTTATGATTTTGGCAAGGGTATGTTGGCTTCCTGAAGAATATTTGTGCATATTCTTGGTCGTTGCTGGAGTTTCCTTGTAGGCGTCAATGCCAGTCGCAAGCTGCAGCCAGCCTTACAGTAATCAGTGGCTGGCTCTGCATGACTGTGCCTCCCACTGCACGCTCCCAAGCTATAGGCGCAAAATGCTTGTACTTGAACACAGAAACCTGCCCCAGGCCACCCAAAGTAAGATGAGTCCTATGGTAGATGCTGCCCGCTTTATAGTCACAGGACAAGAGTCCATGTGTTCAAACTGTCTCGCAGCGCCTGCGTGCCAGATCCGCGGAAAACTGTATCTCAAGCCAAAGTCCGACGCCCAAGATGAGAATTTCTTACAACAGTATTGTGTAATTCTGAAATATTCATAGACGTGGCCATGTGCCCCACGAGTTCGAGAACTCCCCCTCTCTAAAGCTTGAACTGTTAAGCCCCAGGCCTGGAATGCATTCCTCTGAACCCTTGGCCGGAACCCTGAGGGGTGGACCCAAAACCTAGAATTAGGTCTGACGAAGGTTGACATCAGCCAGGCGCAGCATAGCTTAAGATGTCTGGGTTTCGGTTTGGAACTGGAGGTTCGCGGTTCAAGGTTTGGGGCCTATAGGGCTTGGGAATACATCAAGATAGTCACCATCATAGTTTCCCCACATATTTTGTGTGTCCTCACGGTACCATCTGTTTTGCGAAGCCATCATGTAAGGTTGCCGTAGCCCATAGTTCGTGCCGATTGCATGAGCACTTGCACCCCTGGGAAATAGGCCGGATCAACCAAAACAGCTGTCTGGACGCAATTCTTCCCCGTGAACGCTGAGCAGGCAGGAAATATTTCTGTCCAGGGTGTGCGTTCGTTGGATTCATTTGCTCAATGCTTAGAGTCAAGCGTTGCAAAGCGAAGAGCATGGGATGTCGTAGCAGCAAGTGGCTCAGTTTTCGGGACAGTACGGAGAGATTGCAGACATTTGGCCTCTTCTCAAAGGTAGAAAAATCTCGTTTCTTGGCTGGTGCCCATTTGGGACACGTCAGTCGTTTGAGGTTCCAAGAGCTCTCCGTCGCCTAGGAAACAGGTTCCTTCGTTCAGTTCAGGGCATGCTACGCACCAGCAGCAGGAACTATGTTAACTTGTTAACCCAAGGTTCAAAAACACCCTACTGCTTTTCATGACCCTGTGTATCAGTATGCAACGATGCAGAAGTCATGAACAAGGGCTTGGAATGCACAGTTGGTACACTTGGGCTAGCTCGGAGCTCTCGGGGCTTCTCCGGCCCCCTATTATAATGTAAGGGCCAAACATCAGCACTACAGTGGGTCATCCTCCTGCTGATTCATGCTTTCACAGTACGAGTTTGTGGAAAGTTTCTGCTTGGGTTGGCGAGGTCCAGAACTCCACTCCAGCATCTATATTCCCCGACATGCTAAAAGAATGCATCTTACCTATGCGTCAACTTCCCTCGAGTACTCCTCAGCTTGTCACAACCTCCAGTGCCCAAAGAAGCCACAGCCACACAAGGATCGACGCGTTCAAACTCCGCAGAGGCTGCAAGCACTGCACTTCTAATCCAACACTGCGCTATAGATGTTGCGAGGATATGTTAGCACGAGTCACCTCAGTTTCCCCGAGAAGCGGAGATAGCTCAAGGAGCATTTCAAGAATGACCGCGGCAACCTCCTAAACCAGGACACCTATTTGCTCAGCCACAATCTCCAGGATTTCACCTCTTTTGAAAGAATGCCGTAATCTCTGGACTCAGAGCCGCAGGGCGCATCATGGCCCAAGCAGCCAGGCAAGCCCCGTCAACACAATTCGCCGGCATTTAAAATGATTGTGCGCGCTTTGTGTATGATTGTGTTTGATTCAATTGTCACGTCCATACCTGCCTCTCTTCGGCCCATACTGCGATGATGTTGAGGAGGCTGCAGAGTTAGCCGTGAATTTGAAACTCAGAATCCCAAATCTGAACCTGAAACCTTTGACCCCTCGACCTCAAACTCTACATCCCCTGTTGTCCTGTACCTTCAACTTGGATACTTGAAGCTGCAATGCTTGGGTTCAGGTGCACAACCGGCACGGCCTGCTTGTGGTAGCCGACGACGACCTACAGAAGCCCCTGGTCTCAAGCTCCGTAGAGGTGGGATGGGGTTTCAGGTTCTGCGTTGTGGGGGCTGAGGTGGGGTGGTGGGGGGTTTAGGATGTTGGCTGCATTTTTGAATGTGGTGCTGGTTGGAGTGGAGATGAAAGCTACTGGGGTGCGGATTGGGGGGTGTAGGCTTTAAGAGTTTGAGTTTCAGACTTCGGTTTAGGTCAGTGTTGGTTTGCACAGCACCAAGTTCGAAAGAATCTTCATGTACTACGTGCTGACATTCTTGCCTGAGCCTCCTTGCACTGCCTCAGGTCCAATACCAAAGCACACCTGGAAAGCCAATAGAACTCTGTGGAGGTGATGCAAATTAATGTTGTCCTCGCTTCACACTGTCGCGCCCAAACAACGCAAGGCCTTGAGCAGGCAAGTGCTGTGTTATGTTACAGGCTCATGCCAAATGTGCGCTGTGCAGGGTATCTTGTTGCCGCAGGCGCAACCTATCCGAGGAACAACTTGACTCACACGGTAAATGTCGGACATGAAGTAACTCCGCGAGTATTGGATGCAAATCATACTTGGCTTCCACTCCAGACGTTCTGGAGAGGGAGTTCTGCCAGTTGATAGTTGTCCTACGATGCCATGAATCGTAGTAGACGTTCCTGTTTGGGTTAGAAACAAGCCACTTAACAAAGGCATTGACCAATAAATTAAGTGCTCTCCGCCATCGAGGTTTTTGAACTATATTGCATGTTGAGACTACCCTTGTCAATCGGCAGGAAGGCCTGTAGTCCCGCTTCACCAGATGCAGCACCAAGAGTATCGAACTTGCAGGTGCCCTGCTTCAGACCCTCTCTGACAAGTTATAAACCAGAAAAGTGCCTAGCCTTACAAAGTAGGGCGCGGAAGGGTCGGCTGGCCACGGCAACGGAGAAAGCAAAAGGTGCCAGCACACTTGATATATTCTGAAGCCCGTAGACGGCAGGTTGGGAAGCGGCCAGGCTCGGAAAATGTGCAGGGATGTCTTAGCCTCGTCTACTTCGCAAACGCCGAAGTACGTCTTGTAATTGGCGTTTTCTCCTCCAAGATACACATTGTTGTTGGAACATCGCCACGAGCAATGAGATCCTTTAACCACACAGTGCTACGCAATCCAAAACAACTTTGTGTGCTTGTCCCACCTCTGAAGGTCCTCAAACACCCCATCGGTGATAGCGGGAACGCCCACTTTGTCCAGGATCCAAGACCTAACCAGTGTATGTTCTATATCTTGGCTAAACGGATAGACCACAAGTCCTCCTCACCCTCTGGCACCCAAGGCCACAGCCTGACACCGTGGAGTCCTGTTTTGGAAGTTTTTGCTGAGATCGCAGGACTTGGCGTGTCGAGGACGTAAAGTCTAAAAGGAACGTTTGAACAGCTTAAACCCACAACGAATGAAATGGAATAGATGCAGATCGCAACCCTGGCACTCCAGCCTAGAAGCTCCAAGGTGCCGAGCCCTTTAAGCACCAAGCCCTGCTGTCCAAGAAGCACAACCAGCCAAGGCTGGAACTGGACGACAAGCTTCTAGGCATGGCGGCCCAGGTACATGGAGTTTTTTGGGCTTCATGGGTTTTGGAAGGCTTGTAAGGGCTGCAGGTTTCGGAGTCTGAAAGCAACCCGTGTGTATGCCGAAATCGGAATTCCCTTCGTGTAGCTATACATAGCATCCCACGGAGTACTTGTTTGACATACCGTACCATGATCTTCGAACGACAGTCATGGTTGAGGCTTTGTGAAATCAATGTTTAGGTTGCGTAGTTAGATTTAGATTCTATAGAGTGTAAGTGTAAGGTGTTAATTTCTTTGTGCCGAGTGGTTTGTTAGCGGCACATGGGACTTAATTTCAAGCTTCGTATTTGACAGGGAACCCCAGAACCACAAAGTTGGCTTTTTGATTAATGGCTTTGGTCTCAAAAGAAGCCTAGCCTCACAGTATTTATTTCTATTTAGCCATCGGGAGGACCCTTGCAATCTCCCTCCACTTCATGAAGGCTTGCAGGATACCACTGTGAAACGTCGCAAATGAGTCCCAGGGTCGCAGGGCTGCTGCTAAAACGCTATGCGCTGTATGTTCCGAAGCAGTATGGTACCGAGCCTTTGACAACCTGGTGCAAGAACTTCATTAGATTCTTCTCGTAAGTCTCCGAGAAAGTCTCATAAAAGGAATCGCGCTGAAAGTTCATGCCACATGTGTCTTGGAGCTCTAGGTATGCTTTGGGGATTGGAAGCGGGTGTGCTATCTTGGCAATCTTCCATCCCTTTCGTGTCCAGGCCGCATCTCTTTGCCAGCAAGGTAGACTGAACATCTTGCCTTACTTGCGAACACCACTTGCCTCAAAGCTGACCTTGTACTGGTGTATACGCTAGATCATTGATATATGTATACATACACATGTTCAAAATGGCATATGCAGATGTGCAAGTAGAGCTGAATGTCTGAAGAGTCCGAATCCTGACTAGGCACGATACCGCGCCGAGAAATCTGAACTATATTACAGGAGCTAGGAAGGGAACTCCCAAGAATCAGAATTCTCTACCCAGCCCATGGCTCAGGTCCCCTCATCAGTCTGCATGCCGGTGGCGGGCTAAATTCTCCAGAGTTGCGGGGGCTTGCACTTGCAACCAGGGTGAAAGGTGTTTTCAAAAGATAGAGCATACCACCTCCAGTGGTTTTTAGCAGTGCAGGGCCTCCCCGTCTTGATTAGATATGGAAGTGAGCATGTGCCGTCAGCATTCGGTCACTCTGCCATACTCAAATTTCTTTCATGTCCATGTTGGTTCCTTTCCGGGAGCAACGTTCTGTCAGGACAAGAATCTCACCCCGTCAGTAAGTCCTGGCTGACGTAAAGGTTACTAAGTCTCCCTTAGCCTTGCCCAGCATTTAGGGTCCAGGTTCCCTGCGCATTTTGTTTGACGTGAGCTCACTGTCATCAGTCAGCAGGAGGCCCAGTTCCCGTCGGCATTCCACATGTCACAGGAGCCTGGCCTACCTGCTCGCGTTGCCACCAATCTTTGCATCAACAGCCGGTGCTGATGACTCCTTGCATGAGGCCCCCATTGCAAGCCCGAGAAAAAAAGGCGCTGCGCTCGTGCCCAGTGCACCAGTCCGCTCATTCCATTTTTCGGCTGGCAGTTATACTGGCGCACTCTGGGCCATCTGCTTGCATATCCCCAGACGGCTCACGATATGTCAGGGGAGATCGTGCCATGCATTGGAGGCTGCCCTTGCACACCGCTGGTGCTTAGCTACAAACTCTAAGTTATTTCAGGCCTGCTGCCAGACTGACCAACCAGAATGCCCGCCGTCTGACCTTGCTACATCTTGTAACCGGTCCCAGGCTTGCCCGGCAGCTTTGATCAGGGATCAAGTTGAGACACCTGGACCCGAGGAAGCCCATGCCCCAAAAGTGGGCTGCTGTCATCATCTTGTAGATAAGACCGACAGGATCCTCGTCTCCCTCATCCACGAAGCCTGGCCTAGATTCAAGTAGGCCAGTTACCAGAAATCTTTCAGTCCGAGCTGGCTCCATATGGCTACCAGGCATTGTCTCCATTACTTTTCATGCTCAATGTTCTATGTACTTCTGGTTTAGGGCTTCCCGTGTTGGACTGAATCTGGCCCAGGACCAAATCAGGCGGTCCTCAAATCATCAATATACTTTCCTTCTCAAGCCTATCTGGATAGCTGGACCCGGATTGAGTAGAGCGTCCCGAGTAAACAAGAGCACATGAAGGCACTGAACATTCAACAATGAAATCCCTGATCTGCAAAGCCGAGCCCAAAACATTCAAGCCCTGAACCCCCCAGTCCGTAAGCTCCCTGGTTTCTTCAGGCGGAACGGGCACAGTTCCCATCAACTTCCTCCACATCGTTGCCGGTCGTGATGCTTTCCCAAGCGTTACAGACTGGCCCTTAGTTGGTAACAAGCCGGGTTTCGCGGTAACATCCAGCATGACCCGCATGAGCTCCCAGGGTTTCAGGTAGCTAGGACTAGCTAGGGTCACGCAGGGTCGGTTGTATCAACAATGCGCAGGGTTTCGTGGGTGTTACATTATCAGAAGTGCATTGCCCTGAAGCAATGCAATGGCATTGCCTAGACGCAGCTGTGAAGGGGAGCTGCGGACAGTCATGATATGTCATGATACCCTCAAGTCGTCAACACGATGCTCGACTTCAGAAGTTGATGCCACGTGTACATGCCAACCCCCAAGCCACCCTCGTTAAGTCCCAAACTTAATAAGATAGTCCTGAAACATGATTGCCTCGTAACCGATTCAGTTTGCAAGCCTGGTTCAAAGACGGCCACGCGGCAGCGTGTCCCCTGCCAACTTGACGTAGGGGTTAGACAGCTTTCTGGAATTTGCAGAGAGGCTTGCTGGAAAGGCCAAGATTTGTTTCCGCCCGGCATTTCACTCGGTGAACGATGAGGGGACGCGTCGTACATGCTCCAAAACTTTGCAGGTGTTACTACTGTAGCTGCCTCTACTTGTTGACATGTTCAAGTCAGAAAGGTCAGACCTTGAATCGAAACAGAAAGGACGGCATGAACATTTAGAGATTGCATGAAACACACGATGGCGCTTGGGATGTCTAATCCTAATTGCTCTTGGCATGAACATCTCGAAAGCCGTCTTTGCAATCAAATCTCACCTCTCAGGAAAATCCGTTAGTTCACGAGTTTCAGAACGCATTCAACGTCTTTGACAGGTTTTTGGGACTGGGTCGTGTTGCTGTTTACAAGGCACATTCGACCTACTGATCCAGCCCTTGGCATGCCTCACACAGCGATGCCTAGGCCGTCCTACACCTCCCAAAGATCTATTTGTTGAAGGGTTGACTTTCATCGACGTCACCCCTATATACAGGATATTTAGGCTATGACTGTGGGTATTTGGGGCGCCGGGCTACCCAACGGAGACTTTGACAGATCCATGCTTTTGTACATGATTGTCTGTGCTGGTTTCAGGGCTTCTGGCTTAGGGTTTTAGGAAATTGAAGCGTGTTACATTGTCCATAGTCATAGTCGTATGAGCCGTGAGCATTCCCACAGGTAATCAAGACTCCCGCCCGCTTCAAGATGCGAAATGGTTTGCCTTGTCACAGTTTCATGTTCGTAGAAGCGAAATTACGTATCTCTCGGGCTGTAGGTCATGGTGAATTCTGCAAACCCCCCCTGGACCCGAAGCCGCACCGCAAGCCCTAAGGCCCTTGGGTAACTGGCTTGTGTGCTTGCCAGTCCGAATTCGTCAACGGCACCAGCATGAACAGGTTTAAGGTTTGTGCTTCTGAGACGAGACTGCAAGACGAAATCTTGCTAGTCCAGAAAGTAAGTAAGAAAATTTGAGATGGGAACGACTACGCCCAAATCCCGTCCATGTCCAGTGCATCCTGGACCATCACGCCTCCCAAGGATCGGACCCTGTTTTACAACACGGACTCTGAGTTGGCAAAGGCTACTGGGGTTGTGGGCCGCATTGTATTAGTAAGCATTAACCCAGCCATGAACTGCAAATCCGTCTGCGCGGTTTTGCATAGAGAGAGGGAGTTTTCCTAATATTGCTTCCAATTTAGCACCCCCAATTGTTCCTGCTGGTGGGCTACTCACTTACTCGCGCGGCCCTCTCAGAAGCTGACGCACATTGGCATTCAGAGTACGGGGTAGATTGGGCTTATGTGCCTTTAACGGGCTCGACTCCGCGGCGACATCAGGCCACTTGAAGGTTTCCCGAATGAGGGCTCCCCTGCATATATGCTCCGAAGCATGTTAATCCTCATTGTGGTGACCTTCTCATATTTGCAAATAGCCACTTGGGTCCACATCCTAAACCCGACGCCCGAGGCCCTCAACCTGAAGCGGGTCAGCAAGTCTTGAGGCCAACGCTTAGGACGCCGAATCCCAAGCTCAAAAAAACCCTTCAGCCAAGCCCTCTTGAAGTTGCACGGTTTGGGGTTTGAGGGCAATGACCACAGATTCCGAAAAAACACCAGCACCAGCACCGGTCCTCAGCTTGAATACCTGTGCTGCGGCAGATACTAGAGGCAGTGCAATGGTCCGGGTATAGTCCATGTTGCATCATGGCATGGACTGCCCAAAACGGCATTGTCGAACGTATTCGAGCCTCATAACCCAGTCCTTTAGTGACCAGAAACCTCCCTCTTGCAACCCGAGCCGCCTTCGAAGATACCATGAATGCTCTGTTCTCATGTTTCGCATGACTCCAGATCTGCATCATTACGTCCAAAGCTCTGTGACATCGCAGTCGTTACAGGTCCCAGGCCCTCTTGACCCTACGCCCAACCCAAAGCCTGAAATCTGACCCCCACACTGAAATCTAATCCCTCGGTGCCCAGTTCTTTAAACCCTAAACCGTGCACCTAAACCTGCAGGCAAACTGAATGAGCCTTAGAGCCCAAGCTCCAGACTCCAAACGTTTGCAGGTCATGAAGCAGTGCCAGGAGCTTTTCGCACGCAAGGCGGAACTCCTCAAGTCTGCAGCTGGGTTGCAACGTCAGGATTACCAGTGATTGCCATTAACGCGGTACCCCCATATCTACCAATGTTTGTTGGTGGACATATGGGAAAACATGGGGCTAACGGTGTAGGCCACTTGGGTTCAGATTTTGGACCAAGGGCTTTTAGGGTTTGTCGGGCAGGTTTCAGAGCGGCAGGTCCAGGTTGGGGTTGTAGGCTAAAGATTCAAGATTTGTAGCCTAGGGTTCCCACGCCCGAAGAAGTACCCAGCAACTCAATGTTTCATCGAATGAGGATAGATCATTAGCGCTTCAGTGGTTACATCGAAAGGCTATGAACTCAGACTTGGGAAACGTTTCGTCTCACATCACTGCCAGCATTGTGAAAACGGTCGTCTACTGTACCCCAAACACATGTTAAGACTTGATTTCTTTTGTCATGGCCCCTATTGCATGAATCGCCCCGTAAGTTACTAGCTCAGGCTTTTAGGCCAGGAATACGGATATGTGGTATCTGTCGTAAAGGGAGTTTGCAAGTGTGAAGTATACAGAAGGCTGTACGGCACTGTTGTCCTCGCAGTTTACACTGGAAGGATTGTCAGATGGAAGTAAAATGAGGACCCTGTTAAACCGTTAATAGCCGCCTTTGCACGCTGTTTCAGAAGGGCCTTCGCCGAGATGGATGCTCCGTTCGAACAGCACGCACTCCGAGAACAGACCTGGAACCGCAAAGATGACAAAAATCAGATTACTAATTATGGTGTGACTGAGGAGACCAGGGGGTTGGAGGAGGGCCTTGGCAGAAACCTATTAGCGGCTCTGACCACCCACTACGCCTCGAAAGAAATCTACATAAGCGCAAACCTAAGAAGCCCTTGCTGGTCTCTACTGATGTAGTCTCTTGAGCAAGATCAGCGGTTACGGGTTGTCGTGTCTTTGACTTCTTTGTATGCTTTGCCTCCGCTTAGGCTGGTGTCGGCGAGATCTGCGTGGTGCGCTGATGTTGGCTGCAATCAGGGCTTGACAGGGTTTAGGCATTCAGGGAAGTTTCAGCGTTCAGCACGGAAGGCAACATAATTTATGTAGTTCACAGAATGCTGGCTCTTGTGGTATTGATTCATTGGACGCCTTGCTCTTAGTTCTGGCACTTTTTGATGTTGAGGGGTTCCATGACATAGAGCCCTTGCTAGTATGTCCAGACAGGCCAGCCATGGTTTCTGAGTTGGAGGAACTGGAGATTAGCCCTTGGTTAAAAAATGGGGCCACAAATCCTGGCAGGACTGGGTTTGCGTATGGGCCATCAAGATGATGTCTACAACGTGGTTATGGAGTAGTGCACATCAATGCCTATTCGGATGTTTTTGCTTTCTTAAAGTTCGCGCGTTGCGGGGACGCCACGTTCTGGGTACCGTCTGTGCTGAGTTAGAAACAGCTTCTTAAAGTACAACTTGAAGCATCCAGCAGCGTGAGATTGACACTGGTCTTCCAATGAAGTCACACCAGTCCCCGCCGAGGCTCCAGCGCACCCTACAGTGGCACAATAGGCGTACGGTCTAAGCTGGTACCAGTAGCATTGAAGACACAGTCAAGTTGCCACACGTAAACCCAGATATTTCTAGGTCCTCTTCAAGCTGGAACACCAGTCACAGTCAAGGCAAAATTTCGCCAAGATTATGTTGTCATACCCGACATATGCGCTAATGTTGTCCTGGAAGCTGAAAATGTCCGCATTAGACCTGCAAAGCAAAGCTCAAAAAGAGTTTTTTTAAATTTTGAAGCACGCAGCAGCAGCAGTCCAGCTATGTGATATTCCCACGCAAGATGCGATGTTGACATCGGTCCATGTCCCACTTAAGTCTTCATGAACCCACCCCAAAGCCACACAATGTCCGACCTAAACCTCCGCATTTTAGGTGTGAAAGGTTCCAACCTCTTCAGCGGAGCCCTACCTAAACACAAATGCACGCACAGGGACGGTTGAATGTTTGCACCTCAGGGTATGGGAACCCTAAGGAACCTTGACTCGCTCTCCATAAGCCAGTAATGGTAGGCATATGCATTCTATGGACAAGATGTGTTAGGAAAGGCTGCATTACAACCATTTTCGAAGCGAAACATCTTTCAGCCCTGAACGTTCATGACTTACAACATGCATTCCACAAGCACTGACTACAAGTGCAGCTCCAAGTCACTATGAATGAGCATGAGTCAGCAGGAACTTAAGCACGCCGCTGACAATCACTACACCTGCACATGCCTTGGATCCAGGAACGCTGAGGGTCCCGGAACCATACTTCCTCAGCCCCAATACACCCATCACAGATTTACACCCCGGACCGCAATCCTCGCACCCTAGACCCCAATCATAAACACAATGCCCTCAACCTCAGTTGCAAGTCCCAAAGTCTACACTCTAAACCGTACACCGCAATCCCTGAAGCATCCGCCGAAACCCCTAAAACCATGCACCCTCTTGTTGATGCACACCATAGAACCAAATGCCTTAGCCATCATCCCTAAACCCTAAACCTTGGATCTCAAACTCACCACTCTAACCTATAGAAGTTAAACCGGATGCCTGAATCCCTGAACCCTCAACGCGAGTCTCCGTAGACGCCAACCCATGGCCGCAACCTTTCTCTCTCACCCGACAGCCTGCTACCTGCCCTCCAAACCCTGTAATTAATTCAGATCCCTATTCACAGAAGACTCTGCGGCAGGCGCTTCCACAGCCGCCCAGACATCCGCGCTTTGCAAGGTTCAGCCTGGACCCAACAACGGAGGAGTATGAGGGGTTCAATTTTGGGGGCTCAGGATGTCTCATCTCAGCTTTTGCTGAAAGCATCCAGGCGCGCACCCTGAAGCGCATGAGCACGCCCCTGCTCCACGCTCACCTCAACCTCCGCAGGTTTTTAGCGCTTCCTGCACTTTGAGCGCGTCCTTGTCCTTTCATCTGTGTTCTTGATCTGAGATCAACGATGCATCCACGTCATGCGTGAATTGGGTAGCATGGCATGAAGAGGTGCTAGGGTACCCTCACCCGGAAAGTGCAGAACTGGATTTGGGTCCGGTTCGAGGCCTTCAGCTTTTCCAGGCTTTAGATTGGGAAAGGTTTGGCTTCGGGTCTGGCTGGAGGTCTTCCGTTTTCTAAAGTACAAGCTAGGTTTGGGGTTTCGGTCTGGCTCGAGGCATCGAGTTTTATCCTTGGTTGCAGGTTTCTCCAATCCTTGAATGATTTAAATACTGCCAAGTTCACCACGCAGCCTTGCCTGTGGGAACGGGAAACTTCTTGAGCCGCCGATTGGACCTGTGTACCAGCGGGTGCAAGTTTTCGGTCGCGTCTGGAAACCATTAGTTCTGTGCAGATTGAGCCTCGGTTGGCTTTTCCAATCCCCAAGCCAGTCGAGGCCCGTGGATTTTCAGCCTCAGGGAGGCTTGACAGTTCCTAACGAAGGGCCTCGCAGCAGGGCATTCCCTGCATTCTGGAATCAGTGAAGGATATTGCCAGCGCGAGGGCTGGGATCCGACGACCGTCTTTTGCCAGTCCAATCGGAAACCTTGCTGCTGGCAAATGGCCGCGAGAGGCCAAAAAGAAAGAGGATTGCATCGCTTTGGCGGAGTCTATACCGTGCGGCCCGCAGCTGCCTGCGTGACTGGGAGCTCCTTGGCCGGCTTCTGGCTCCAGAGCTAGCTCGTCTGCCGGCTTTCGTGCATTGGCCCTTCTGTGCGGCACAGGCCTCACTCGGTTTAGGATTTGGGGTTTACAGCACAGGGTGGCTGCGAATTCGGGGTGATGGGCTTTACTGTTTATGCAGCCGGTTAAATATGTTTGTGTAAAGTTCTTGCGCACAATACACATGTATGTACGGGCTTTTGCAATATCACACCAACCGAGGCATGCTCAAGGAGGGGCTTAATGCTTAAGTGAGCTAATGGCTTCATAGGGGCTACAAAAACCTCCAGTTTGCCTACACCTGCATCCAAAGTGCCGTATTGGAGGCCCACATTTTGAAACATTGTCTCGGCCGCCAAGGTCTCTGAGTTGACGATTTTTTAGATGTTGGTCGCAAGAGTTTATTGATTTTAGGCTTTACTAGTGTTAGGGCGTTGATTCTGCGGTCTGTGGTTTTGGAGTCATGTGCTTAATGTTTTAGCATTGTCAGAGGATAATGGTAGCCCTGCGCCCTGGACCTTTCGGGATTCCTTCCTGCCCTTTAGTGCAATTCATTGGTAGGGACACTTGCAAAATCATCAAGTGTCTGATGCTCCCCGTCATGCCTTCATAACTGGGATTCGGCAACGGCGAACCCCACTCAGGATACTTCATATAACAGTTATTCGCTTTTAAGGGTTTTAATTCCCGGCTCCATTTTTGGGGGCTTCTAGAATTGTGAAGGGGTGCGAAAAAAATCCAAGCGGGCATGTTAAGAGTGTCTCGGCAACAGGGGATTTGGGAACTAACCGGCGTTCGGGTTTGTTGCTCACACGCATATGACCCTGGATGCTCTGTCAAATCCTAAACCCAACTCGCCAATTCCTGAAAAGCCCCACAATTATGTTCACAATGTAGGCTGAATTCGAAGCTCTCTTTGATAGATCCTGTGGATGCGTTTTCTGCGCATCTATTCCTTACAGCCGGAAAGGTTAAACTACCAGACTCTTAGTGTGCAAACCGCAACGCTTTTCTTCCTGGACCTGACACAATTACACCACCATAGAGTTATAATGTGGTCCCATTTTGCATACGCTGGATGATGTGCCCCCTGCTTCTTCCAACACTCTGCAGGCGTCCAAGCACGTTTTTGACGTGCAACTCACTGGCTTCCAGCTCCACCTGGAAGCAAAGCCCAAACCCCTGCATCGCAGAACCTGGAGCTTTTAAGCCCGTAGCTCGAACACCCCCAAGCCGCACAGCCACCAAAAACACACCTTCAACCCTAAAGCTTGCAAAAGCCACCCCTATCCACCAAACCCATAGCCCTCCACACCCTGAAGGAGTGGGCCGAGCGCGAGATGGGCCGAGACCTTTGGCCGTCTTTTGCCGGACTTCTTGAACTGCCACACCCTGAGTATTTTGAGGTGTTTGCGGGATAGAAAGTAGAGCGAAAGGTAAAGGTTTCATTGTTGAGCTTCGAAAGTACGATAGGTGGCATCGAGTATCTCATCACAGCAGGGTTCCAGCAAGGTCAATAGTTGAGATCGGAAAGGAGCTCGGTGTTGTTGATGTGGTTGTGGGGCTTGCAGCAGGGTATTCAGTAGTTGGGTGCAGGGAAAGTGCAAACTGTCCACGAACAACGTTGAGGTTTGGGTGGGCCCATTCCAGATGGCCAGATGGCATGGCATCCCCTCTCACACATTTCAGGGCCGAATTGTTGTCCATCCAGGGTTGGTGGTGACGTTACTTGCCCAAGTGCTCATGAGGTCCCCTCTGTTAGGCACGCGTAATCTCTCCAATGTACATACTTGAGCCAACCTTAGTGTCTCATGGCAGTAAATAACTGTTTAGACATCGGAACTGCCAAGTTTTCAGAACCTCGTCCCTGGCTCAAAGTTCTGAAAGCGTGGGGCTCCGAGTTTTGAGGCTGAGGCCAAGCATCAACAATTCTGAAGCAGTACAATGAATCTCCATGCATGCGCCTGAGATTTACAAGGATCCCGGAGGGCATGTCAGCAGTCGTTTGGCCAGCTGCGTATGACCACCAACTGCTGTGTGACTCAACCCCAGGCTTCGAAATGGGTGCTGTGGATGAGCATCATCTTCTATCTTTGTTTATGACGCGTTGCTACCGTTTTTTTGAGAAGCCTATGTATAATGCTTTCTTCTTACTGGTTCAGCCACCCACAACCCCTACTCAGGTAGGAAACACTCAAGCCCCAGCCGGCTTCTAGCCCGTAGGCTGCGGTAGCCAAGCTCATATTATGCTAGCTCTGTGCAAAATGCCTACCTAGCGCCAGCTGCTAGCAATTGAAGGCTGACCGGTGGGTCTGAAGCTCCAAACGCTAAATGCAGGCCCCGTATTTGGGAGATTGTGCCAATATTGTCGTACGCCATATCCTGGACCGCAGAAATCGAAGCCCCCAGAACTCGCATGGCCTAGGGGAACGCTTCAGCGGCTCTACACGCTCCAGCGCATCCACAAAGAGGCAATGAAGTTTAGCCATTCCTAGGTTCAGGAATCACGGTCGAGCCATAATCCAGTCCTGGGTAGGACAATCGCCTCCTACCAGCTGCCCCTCCAAGAATCGCCAACAATGTATCTTCCCAACATGGTGCATCCGTTTCATAATCGGAGAATTAGCGTTTAGGGTGTGTGCGGGACTCATGATCAGGCGGAGCACGGGGGCACTGGTGTTGCAGTTTGGGTCTTGACTTGCGTAAGCTTAGATTAGAGTGCTGCTTTGCAAAGCCATAGTTAGACTGAATCCAGCTAGGCTTGGTTGGAAGTGATGGGAACAGATTAAATGTTAAGGACAATAGGGCTTGGGACCTTTGAGTTCAGGGCAATACTGTTTGTGAACCGTGTGGCGCCTACAAAACACTAACCACCCAATCCGATGTTCAAAAATAGATTGTCTAGGGTTCAGGGCCTATATAGGTTTACGTGAGCCGTCTTATAACATCGAGAAGGCAAAGTTCGACAAACCCTGCCCATACACGTACTTACCTGGTATGCAAAAGTTGTATAAGCCCTACATTGTGTCAACGCCCCAAAAGTGTCTTTGAGCAGAACACGTGATTTCCGGGTACCTGAAACTTCCCTGGTCATGCTGCATTGAGCACCTGGTCATGTGACGAAGTGCCGCAGCAGCTTTGTTGTTGTCTGAGTTGCCAGTGGTATTGTCGGGCGCTGGAGACATGAGGAACTAGAATCCCTGAAATCCCGAAATTCGGTACTGCGAAACGAAGAAATCTTGAACCATCTCCAGCAGGTTCGGCCTACTTCGCACATCTACCTTGCAACCCCTCCAGTGATCAGCGCTGGCAAGGCCCGGGTTGACAGCTCATAGTTCAGGCTTGCATTGGGTTCAGGCCTTGGGCCGGGAACTTTGGAGTCTTGAAGGTACGGGCTTTCTGTTTTTGATTCAGGGCTTTGGCCATGATATGTTCAAGATGTCTTGAGGGAATCAGCAAGATAAGGATCCTTTGACCAACGACCTGTGAGGAGCTTCCCGTGGCAAAACGCATCCAATGACAGTTCCCCAATCCAAGACTCCGAAGTCATCTTCCACGCTTGCGACCTACATGCATTGGATCATAGTATCAGAGCTGCATTCCTTTTATAGGTTGTTGAGTTCCATTTACCATTTCTAATAAGCATATTGACACCGTAAGTCCTCCTTCCCGAAACCCGAACTCCCATCTCACCTCCTTATATACAATAGATCCCAAAACGAAAGCCTTCCCGCAAGTAGCATGGAACCCCACGTAGGCCCCGAAGATGGTGGTCTTTCCAGGGTCAATGATTTTAATTTTCTATAGCTTAAAACCTTATAAGCGGTGACAAAGTTGCCAGAGCTGCCAGGCTCCAACATCAGACCTCTTGATGCGAGCCCTATTCTTGTCGCGCCTCTGACTCAGACCTTGCGGGAGAGTTCAGCGTTCGGGATCTAGAGCCTGTAAAGGGGCTTTGTTTAAGAGCCGAGGACTTAATAGCATACTTCCTGTCATATATGTCTTGTAGGAAATTTGTGTATACGCAAATTTGTACATATATATATATACATTTATATACAAATATATATATATATAGACATATATACATATACATATACATATATACATATATGTATATATAGAGGGTGGGACGCTGTGGGGC
>CAJNIZ010044882.1:79959-153720 GCA_905231905.1 Symbiodinium pilosum
GATCTTTAGGGGGGGGGGGTTGCATATATATATATATATTATATATGTGTGTAGATGGACGCGCTGGTACTTGGTACAATCCCTGCATCATCAATTCTAGTATACGCTGTCTGGATGGGAAGCCTGGGGTCCCGTTGTACGGATCCCCGCGCTTCAGGTACACCCAATCCGTCAGTAGAGGGTTGAGGCAGTCATTCGGGCTGAGAACCTGCGGTTCCAACCGCAGTAAGAGTGTGTGGGGGAGATGCATGTTCTTTTCCCTGGTCGATTCCGGTGTGGTGCTTTGTAAGATAAAGTTGCAGGCTCCAAAAGGCATCCATCATATCCTTCTTACACGGACATTTTGCAAGGTCAACGAGTGCTTGCTGGCCGCATCCAATGCCAGAAGACGTGAGTCAAGCTATGCAAGCCCTTCAAGCCTAGCCCTCCCACCCAGCTGTCCCTATAAGTTTATAAGCCTACACCCCTAAATTGACCTCTTCAGGTGTGACGAAAGATTCCTTCAGCCAGAGTCTGACAGACAGCCTGGACGTGGCTTTGGAGGAAGTGGAGCACGCCAGAGCCTCAAAGCCGTAGGAGTCTTTAGTCGAACTGTGTGGGATGTATGGGGTTCAAGGTTAAGGGTTTGAGATTTCCGGTGTAGGGTCTAGGTTTTTGGGTTGAAAGCATGTAGGGTCGAGGAAGTGAGGATCCACGTAACAGGTTCTCAGGGCCTGGCGAGGACTTTACAACGTGGCGAAAGTAGAGCTCCCTGACGTACACTGGGCCCTGAGTTCAAGGAACCCGCGCGAGAGAAAGAGAGTGAGAGACAAGAGAGAGAGAGAGAGAGAGGGCTGATCCTACAGGGTCATCCCACAGCCCGCACGAAAGAAAGAAAGAGAGAGAGAGAGAATGAGAGTGTGTCCAAGAAACTACGTCCTACAGGGGTTCTGCAGGGATACGTAGGACGTACGAGTCAGGGATCAACAAGGAAGCTTAGAAGCGTTGACCTCTGCTTCAATGTAGTGATGTTCTAGGGATACTCTTAGGAGCGGCTCAGTAAGTGCTGGAATGGGATGTGAAGATGTAGTCTCTTGCTTGGGTCTGCATGGTAGCGGTACCCGTGTTAAGGAGTGTTAGCGTGTTAGCGCCCAAGGTTTTCAGAAATGCCCGCATCTCTACAAACCCAGTCCCCCATACTGCTCCTTCGCTCCTGAGTTCTTGCTGTAAATGTATGACCTACAAACGGAAGTTGAATTATCTAGATGCATCTAAGCAATCCTTCCTGTCTCACTTTCCAAAACGTTTTCTTAAAGTCTAATTCTAATCTTGTGTTGGGGCTCAAGGATTCTCAGGGACGACACGCACAGCTTCTGCTATGTAGGAACTCAAAAGACCACATGCGGATAAGGATCACCTAAACAGGAGAGATATTAGATCATCGGTGTAAGCTTGCGCGGATGTGCTCCCAATTTGGGGGGCCTCTGAAGTCAACAAAGCAAGGCAATGCTGGACCCCCGCGTGGCAAAGTTCGGCACCGCACTCAATGGTCTACAGCTGGGTTTTGCAGTTATAGGCACGGGTGTGCAGGTCGCAGGGTGAAGAGTCTAGAGCTTTCAGAGTTGCGGGTTTGCGCGTTTGGGATGACGATGTGCCAGCTTGCAGGATTCTCGGGTGACTTCCCTAAGCCCCAGACCCTCAAGTGGTAGTGTGCTTTGCGTTGTGTCACCAGTGTTTGTTTTCTGGGTTCCTATGGAGGAGTGTTTATGTCAGGGGGTGCGCTGGGGTGTCGATAACAAGGACAAGGGAGTATTATGACACGTATCTGCATGTACTGTGTCCTCTACTCCAAGGCAGGCGGCCTTGTAGGACCATCATGACTGTAGGGGCTCTATGCAGTTGCGAGAAGGAAGTGTACAGTGCCTGTTGGATTTCCGACAATGCTGTTGCCCTTGTTGTCCGTGTCATGACTATATTATACGTAAGCTTGGCTGATGACACGTACCTTCCATACCGGTACCAATTCCTGGCTTGGTTGCAGTCTCAGACCCACGAAGTTACGCGCACTTAAGGGATCCAAGCAGCCCAAACTGGGGACTTTAGGGCCAGAGTCATCGTTGTGCATAGAATTGCAACCCCAGGGTTATGTGTTACATCTCTGGACCCGTCTCGAATTTTAATCCTGGCAACCGGCTGCGCATGCCTCATCCCCTCGAATCTGAATCATGACTCGGATTTTTGGTTCCAATATCTAGGACACCATCCGCTATGTTGTTCTGGAGATTTTTCAAGCTACATACAGGCCACGCTTGCAAGCAAGCATGCTGTAGCACTTGGAGAGCCAGTCCCCCGAAACAGCAGGCACGTAAGGTTATCCACGACCACTAATCATAGAAATGTAGCAGTAGAGAAGGGCCCTAATACAGGTACCGGCACCGGTAATTACTGCGCGTGGATTGGGGAGATTCTTACAAGCCTCTTTGCAGAGATCCCTGGTGTTTGGTGTAGGTGCCAAAAAAAGACTAGATCTCGACAGTGTACGCCGCCCCGGCCATTTGGCTGCTTTCTGATATAAAGGCTCAGTAACGGCACTTGGTGTTCACAAACAAGAGGTAAGAAACTTATTAGCTTTGAAAAGGCCAGTGTTTCCCAACGTCGGATTTCTTCTGAAGAGCCCCATGCAAAGTGCTGTGTCATATGTTGCATGTGCAGGGTCCCGGACAAGAGGACATAGCCTGAACAATAGTCCATCTGGCAAAAGGTCCATCAGTGACTAGCCGCATCTTCGTGCACTTTGCGTGTGAGCTGGACATGGAGACACTTGGCTTCACCGATTATCAGGGAGGAGGTGCTTGCTGTTTTTAGGGTCTCGTGCTTTTTGGGTATTGAATGTAAGCTCGGGCATAGTCTGTGTCCGAGTTGCCGCCTTACCCCAAAAATAAGGATGTTGTTGAAAGTTTGGGATGGATCCTTGCAGGTGGGTTCCTGTTATAGTAGTGGCCCCTACTTTCCTCCTGCCTTGGGAAGTTCAGCAAATTCCTGCGAGGCCCAGGCCGAGCAAGCTTAGAGCACATCGTCTGATGTTGGTTGATGTTGAGCAATTACGTTTCTAAAGAAAGTGTAGGTTCCTTGTTCAGGGCTCCCTGCGTGTAGCTTCTAACTTCTGTGAGCTGTACATATGGCAAATCACGTCAGCTGAGCGCTCAAGTCTTAAGTGGGATTGCCGAGAGAATGCTGAAGCTGGATCGATGCAGGCTTCATTCTGCTTATCTAGTACAGTTTTGCACCTGCTTCCTACTTTCATACGCTCCGTAACCCAGAAATGCTGACTGTAGCTCAAGAGGGCCGATTGTAGATAAGAACATAATAGGCTGGCCTGTAGATGGGTTGAATGGCTTTACGGCTCTTGGTGTGAGCTTCAGACCTAGCAGCTTTAATGGGTTCCAGGTGAAGGTGTAGGGCTTCGCATTCGGGACGGCTTTGGGCAAGTATATATAGGAACGCAACAGCAGCATGGCACGCTCCCAGATACAGGTGTTCGCCCTCAAGCCTGCAAAGCAAACTGCGCGCAGTATAGCTTCATTAACTATCCTGACGTTGACATATACCTTAAACTTCCATCGCAGGCTGGGGGAGCTCGAGCAGCGCTTCACCGACACCATCAGCAGCCACGTTGGGCGACACGCTCGGCATACGAGTTGGCCAGAGGTCGGGGTTCAGGTTCAGGGCATTGGGAAAGAGGGGGATTCGATGAATCGGGAGCAATTCTACGGAGAGGTCTGCCTTCGCGAAGATTACGTCATGAAGGACAGCTTTTTTGGCTTCCCCATCGAATCTTCTTCACTTGATTTTAGGCGGCATGCCTGCCTAGAACCCAGCGCTAGAACCTCAACCCTAAACCCTCGCGTGCAGTCACACTCAGCATCTTCTAAATGTGCCAAGGATGTTCGTAGCACTGAGATTAGCAGTGACCTGCCCCCAGCAGCAAGGTATCAATGAACTTGGCGCGGCATTTGTCGTCGGGAGGGAAAACTGATGTTACCGGCATAACTGTTGATAGCTTTGCGCCCTCAGCACCTCCCAGGCATCGCGGTTCAGAGGTCATCAAGCTCTGCATTGATGAGATTGAGGTGAAGGTGCATCGCAGAACAGGCCCGCAGCTGTCGAAGAGTATCAGAATTATCAAATAGTGCTTGGGATGTTTGGGGCTTCTGAGTGTCTATCTCTCAAAGGGTCACGGTATTTTGAGGACCTTCATCATGATTGAAACGGCTATTGACAGTTATGGGGACCCTATCTTAGACTTGAAAGTCTGGACCTCCCAGCTCCTGCCCGGAAGGAGGTCTCTCGGCAGCGCCATGATGTGGATTCAGATCATGACCCAATTAGCGAGGGCATCCAATCATTGTCGGGAGGATTACTACTGCTCAGGCGTCTTAGGCGTTTCTCCGTCTCAATTTGTTTGGCAACCATGCTTGCTGACTGCATTGACACAGAAGGTCCTGTAGCCATCAGCTTCGACGGGGCCACAAAGGTCTCCAACATGCGAAGTACCTGGCTACACAAGTGTTTCCAAGCAAGGTGCTGATCCCTCTGCAGAAGGGAAGAACCACGTAATCAACACCGATATGACGGGTCTTGGTGGTAGTAGCAATCCCTGGCAGAAGACCCTATGCATTCCGAATGACTTCTTCCTTGCTCTCTTTGTGGCCTCGAAACAGCTCCCGGTTCCTGAAACTTGAAAAACAGTCACTTGCACTCCGCTGTACTCCTTCCATCGCTACAGCATTCATACAGACTGAAAGCCTTTCTTATGTGTTTTCATTCCCAGGTATTGCACGCAAGACTGTTCAGAACACCACTCTAAGATGTGTACATGCCATTCCCAAGGCCATACCTATAAAGCCAAAATCTTAAACCTCATTGCCTGAGCCCCTAGAAACCCCTACAGCCCAAACCCTCATGCTACGAGCCCCATTCCCTGAATTCAATCCTGTTCCAACCTAAAGATTTCAAGGCAGTGGCGTCGAAACCCTTCGACTGTCTCTGTCTTCGCTGGGCCGGGGCCAGCAGTTCCTGGCGGTCGTTCTGGAAGTTCAGGGATGTCGGGTTGAGAGGTACCGAGATTCGGGTTCAGCGGCTTAGTGGTCTGTATGCTTTGTGGTTGGAGTTTGGAGTGTGTTGAGAGAGCTTGTTATTCTCCATCGGGGTGGGGATGTCTTTCGCCTCTGCATGTACGAGGACTGCCTTACCGCAGAGGACGCATCAGAAAGCATGTGGTTGGAATTTCGCGAGGGTTGCGTGGGATCCATTGTTGATGAAGCCAATTCTTTAAATCTGGCGGGATAATCTGATGGGAAATCTTTACAAACTCTCGGTGGCCTTTCCTGGGTGTCAGCCTGCTGAGTAATGACAAGAAGGTACAGCAATTCTCGAGGCTGAACAAGGCTTTTTGTGGTGTTACATTATTCTCTATGAGCGCAAACTAAGCTAACCAGACCTTACCTTAGCTGCTCTCCAAAGTACGGTAGGGTATCAGCTTTGGAGAAGCCCGGTCACAAGGGAGTTGTCCCAACTATGGCCCGTCCATATTATGAGGCGCGATGTGCTGGTGAATGTACATACTGGCTGTCTGCCACACGCACCAGAAATGTCCATCCGGGAGCGTAGGACTCGGCATCATGTTCCTCATAACCATAATACTACACTTACAGCATGATTCTAATGGCTCGTTACTTCGCAAGGAATTTGTCTCTTGCATGCAGGCTTGCATGTGACACCCACGTGATGGTTTCACATTGACTGCCATGAGATGGAATTCTCCACCAGCCTGAGTTCGCAACATTTTCTCTGGGACAAATGTGGAGCCATGTGTTCTTGACTTAGGTGAGCACGGAAACTTTGAAAATGACAAGTGGGCAAGCATGGCTTCTATCTGGGACTATACTTCTGGGTCTGGGGCGCCCCCTGATAGCCATAAAGCGAAAAGACGCAGCGGATTTTTGCTGTGACCCCAGCACATTCAGTAACAGAGAACAGCACGGATGCAAAGTTGGCAGTAAGGGTCAAACACAAATTTCTGGAGAATCTTTTTATGAGTCTGAGGTGTTCCCCTTGTGATGACAAACCCCCTACTGCCAATTATCAACTTAGCCAGCATCTTTAGCACCAAGAACTGAATGGCAGTATGTAGCTGAAGTTTGACTGATTGCTGCTAGCTAGTCGAGAGTCTTTTCCCGCAAAACTAACTGGTTGGATCTTTGACACCATGCAAACAAGTGAATGGCAATGCGTAGCCGTAGTTTCAATGTTTTTGAGGAGTAGGGCCCGTACATATTCCCAATATGTTGGGATGCAAACTCCTGATGCCCATACCAGGTGCCCATCACTTCAGCCTAGTCCCCAGACCTTGAGTGGCCCAACCAAAAGTCCTCAGCCATGAGCCCGAAAGCCCAGGTCGACCCACAGCTTGAAGCCCTAGTCAAAGACCTACACCTTCCAGCAAGCAATTCGTAGCCCCTAAAACCAAATCCCTGAAGCATTAAACTGCACCAAAACCGTGATCCCATGGAACCGAGGCGGGGGTTTCTTGAAGCCCAAGATGCTGAGGGAATTCCCGGATCCTGTCACGGGCTTCCCACTTCGTTTCTGGGACAGCTTCAAGGGAGTTCAAGGTGTATAAAGCTTTCTCTGTTCAGGATGTGGGCTTTAGAACGTTGAGGAATCTTGTTTTTTGGGGGTCAAGGGGCTGCGGGGCTCGGGTTTGGGTGCAGGCTGGTGGTCTTCGCAAAGCCCCTTTCGGGTCTCATGCTCGTACGGTGGGCGTGTTTCTGGTCTGAAGAGGGAACATGTAGGTAGGTTGCGTTGCATTCGTGTCGAAAAGGCTTTTCGTTGTGTTTGACTTGACGGTTTTGTTTCCAGAGTGAGGTTTACTAGGGGGAAGATGTGGGTTACAACAGGAATGTGAGATGCCTATGAGGGATCATGTGGTTCTTATTTTGACAAACACCCATAATTGTAAGCATATCTGTTAAAAGTTCAAGAACCTTGTCTGAGTTCTGCATGCCGCAGAAAGTGCTTGGGCAAGTCTCTGCTCTGCCAGCCATCTCCTTTGGCTTCCTAATCGAGAAGTCGAGAGAGGCAACCAACGATCTCATCTCATTGATACACCTGCAGTGGATGCCTGCAAGCCGGAACCTTGTTTCAGGAGTGTTGGGCCCCGAACGGCCGAGTTCCAACTTTTATCTTTGGAATTTGGGCTGGTAATACGAGATGTTCAAGACCAGGCGACATTTTTGAATGTCAAGGACACGTTCTACGCCCTGTAAATGCCCATCCCAATCCCAGACCCAATGCCTGTAAACCCTATCCCCCCCCACCCCCCATGCAAGGCTACCTCTCCTCGACCATGAAGTCTCATCAGTTAATGGGACTTCGTCAAACCTGGCATTCACGTCACAAACCTCAACAAGAAGATGGACCTCAGCATGATGACCTGAAAGAGGGCCCAGAAGAATCTTGAGAACCACCGCGCCCTCCGCACTTAACCTAAACCGTATATCTGAAATCTGAAGCCGTAAATCCTGTGGCGTAAATCCCTACATTAATCTCCAAGCCCTACATTCCTGAACCCTGTATCCGTCGAGGTTGGGAGGCCGCCAAGGAAGGTTCGGCCATCAGTCATTCCGAGCACCCTCATGCCATTGCCCCAGAAGTTTGCTTTGGCTGGCATTTTGCCAGGGGCATAGTCAGTGATTTGAGGGCTATTGGGGCCTGCAGCGGTCTAAAGTCTAAAGGCTTGGGGTTCAGGAGTTTAAGGTTTCGGCTCGGCTTGTCACCTCAAAACTTGGGGTCATTCGGGGGTTCCTTGAAGAAGGGACTGTATGGATAGTGAACTGTAGTTTAGTCGGGAACTCTTTTGGAGTTTTTTTCTGGGGTCTCCTTAGAGCCCATTTGCATAGTTAGATAGTCCCAAGAAAGCATGACGGTCACAATTTTCCGGATTAGAGGGTTATGTACATGGGGCCGGGACCAACGTCTTCCCCCAATCGCTGGGTGGCTCAAATCTTGCATTGTACACGTACTTGGATTAGATTGACAGGCTCAGGGTGTTGATGCCTCAGCCGGAGTGAAGGCGGGGAGGGCCTTTCTTTTGCTGTCTGAAGGAAGACATCAGCATTCCATGGTGGGTCTGGTCATGGCGTCCGTCTGCCATTATACAGGGCGATTTTACTTTACGAAAATAATGGATGGGGCTCTCAGCGACCCGATCGGGGTCCGTCTTATGCAATGTAGAGGGATGATGTTGAGAAACTCTCGCTGCGATGTAGCCTGGGCATCATGTCACTCAATTCTCCAAGAATTAAGAGACCTATCTGTTGTTATTCCAGAGTCGTGTCGCAAACCCTGCGACCTTGAATTCATACGAGCCCCAACATCATCACAACAAACTGCATGCCGAGAATCTCAGTCCGCAAGCCGCAATGCTGAGCAGGCATGAGTTTGCAAATCATTGTATAACTGAGTTTTGGCTGGCCAAGCCACGTGATGGTGGCTCCTGGGACCTTAGCTTACGTACCTCGTGGAGAGATGGTCAGTCACGGGTGCGGAACAGGCCGCTGAAGTCGAAGATCCTTAAAAGACTGACCACGCAAACTCGACTCTCAAATCCTGTCTTGGCTCCACCACCGGGTTTCAAACAAGCCCCTCGTTGGGAGTATGCGCTCATGCTGCACGCATTGCGTTTTGATCCTCATTGCCTTCTTGACCAGAGCTTTCTAGGGTTCCCCACGCAGTCCTCAAGTTGGCCTGGCTGATTTCTCCTCATTCTGCATATCCCAACAGTTGCCTAGGGTAGACATGCTTGAGAACATGGTTACGTCGTTGTTTTCTGGGTGCTGCCGCAGGTTGCGTAACTCGAGTGTCTGTCATAGAACGTCGCTGGCTAAACTATCCCCTCCTGTAAGATTCGTATACCTGGTCTTCTTCATACAAAGAGCCCGACCTCCAAACGGTGAACCCCACAGCCGCATGAAACCGCTGTTGGCCCCTCTATTCTCGGGGTGGGCTCTTTATTTGGAGAGGATCAAACTCACCCAAACCCTGCGACACTCCAATTACCTTAAGATTCGCAATTCAACGCAAGTTCCTCAAACTCACCCACAGTGAGCTCTTTGGTTTTCTTGTTTGCGCCGGAACGAGATCCAAAGATGTTTGCAACGCAGCGAAGCAAAGACGTATGTTTTCAGAATCAAGAGCTTAGAAGTCCCGACTTCCATTTTCTTTCACATCTCAGGTCCTTCCCATTTTCTATACCAAGCCACTTAGCCCCTGAGCCTAAAACCCTCCTGTTTAACTCCAGCAACCCAAAGGACCCAATCCACCTTGATTAGAGAATACGCAAATCATACTAGGATCCTTTTGAAGATATCTCCTAATGTGCAGTGGGCTCCCTGGAAGAAGATCCTCCCAGGTTGCCGACCAAGCCGAGCTGAGCCGTTATCAGGCCAAGCGTGCCGTGGCCTCTGCATCAGGGCTAAGGGTTCAGGATTTATGGTTAGGGTTAAATTTATGTAGGGCCAGTAGCGTTACTATTTATATTGCACATACAGTGGGCTCGACTAGCCTCCTGTCCACCAGGTCACTAGGTAGCCTCAGCATGTGCTAGTTCGCGAGGGCTGCGTTTTGGAGGATTGAGGACTTAAGCCTCAGCCCTAAACAGCCCGCGTGGGTTTGGGGCATGGAGGGTTATCAGCCGAAATCCACGATTCCTAGCTGTGGAGATTGTTGGGGCTAAGCACTTCTGGGGCGGGTGCACGCAGGAGGGCCAGCGAAGTGACACAAACCTGCATGTAAGGATCTACCCGCGTTACCCTACAGTTGTAGTGAGGGACCATGGCTTCCTCTCCTACGAGGCGTTCCCCATCCTCTCATCAATGATTCATTGACGATTTCTACTGTACCAATATACAGGCGGGCATGATTTGTTTATAGACAGGGTCGTGAGTAACCTTCAGACTCGGGAAACCTAACTGGCCCGATTTGAAAACAACAACCTCTTGCCTGGCTCGTTGTAGCATTTTACTTGTTATTTCAAAATTGGAGACTTCCCCACCAGCTCCTTGGCTCCTGTTCGGAAGTCTAAAAGGGCGCAAACGGATCACGTACTTGTCTAGCTGAAGAAATACTGTTCTTCCTAGGACACTCTACATCATCTTAAGGCCTGAAAAACGGAACCCGACCTTGAGAACCTCTGCTTTCCATTCCCGCCAAGGAAGATTTGAAACCTGAAGTCCTGAACCCAAATTACATTTCCGAAGCCCTTCAAAAAACTGAACCCCCAACCGCACGACCTTGAACTTTCAAACCCCAAGCCTTAAAGCCCTCCCCCCCACCAAGCCTCCCAAACTTTTAGCACCGAAACCCTGATCCGTGCTTCTGACAAAAACTCAGGTGGCAGCGAGACGTGCAGGCTCAACGTATGCCTTCGACTTGCCTGGGACCTGGCACAAAGCGTCTTAGGGTTCTCGTAGGGGCATATGTGGAACATACATGCAGTGTCCGATATTCATATATGAGGATGGCGAGGTTTTCCTGGGGGAGCGCATATGTGATGCACAGGGATTTTCTGTTATGGTTGGATCCAGTTATGTTAACGTTTCTCCCGCCGCACCCGGTCGCGTTGAGCAAGGGCCTTTTAAAGGGATGACAAAGCACGGGGTCCCCTGCCCCACCCCAAAAGCCAAAAGAGCTTAGAGGCTTAGACCATGATTCTGCCAGGCGCCCATCATGGACCCAGCATTTACACGATGTTCACCTGGTATCACTAGGTCACTTGATCACCAGTCGCGAGGCCGAGGTTTCAAGATTGTGCCGCTAGGGCCTGCTATAGACATGGAAATGGCTTCAAGTCGTGGGTGGCAGGGACGGTTGAGAAAACCTGGGGTCCACGTTGTGCACCCCAACCCATTCAACTGCTTGCCATACAGACTCCCCCAAAGGGAATCTTTCAAAACATTCCCCACGCAGACCATTATTTTAATCGAAGATCAGATTGGCTCAGCTCAATGGTGAGAGACTGTTTGTTTGGTGTCGGAAAAAATTCTATGCCACCTCGGGCATGTCCTGAATGATTAGGATACAGATCCCCAAAGTACAGATTCTCCATTTTGGGACAGTAAGTTGGAAAAGCTCGCACCGAGCACGAAACATCGAGAACCATAAAACAACCCAAGAGTAGGATTCACAGCAATCATCATAGATTTGTTCCACTCGTTCTGGTAGCACTGAGGGGTTGATTGTAGCGGTGTAGTATCATTCACACCTTCACGATTGTTATGGCAACACAGGTGACGAGCAGAAACTCCTGTTGATGATGAACCTGGGAGCAGGGTTCATGCTAGGGAGCTTGAAAGCGCAGCACCCATTTTCCAGTGCAAACTCATGTACCACTAACTGCCCCAAGCCCTTGTCCTAATTTTTTGGGCCTTAAACCCAGAACCCCCACCCCTAATCCTCAGAGCTCAGAGCGCAAAACCAAGCCCTACCTAAGTAGACCTGAAATGTAACAGTCACAGCGATGGCGATGGCATCCACAGTTCTGGGGTCAAAGTCTGACGTATGGGAGGTCTGGGCAAAATCCTAAGTCCCAAAGGCCTGGCATGCTGAAGCTGGCATTGACCATGAAGTGGATCGCAGCCACGAGCGGCAGCTCGTAGGGCCGCCTTGTTTGCTTCACTTGCAAGATTGCCCCTCGTCAGGTCTACTGGCTTCTTATTGGGACATGGTGAAGTATTCGATTTTGATATTCTTTATTTGGCTGAAGGTGTAGCAAAGCTGCAATCAGACGGACACATTCAACCGGGTTGCTCAGAAGGATCGCAGAGAACGCAAGGGCAAAATGGAGTCTGGGGAGGAGTTCTCAGAAGTGTTCTTCCACGTACAATCATTATCCTTGTTGATTCGAGGGTTTCGGGCCCAGGGTTTAAGTAAGGCACCTCGAGCTGCCGTGCAAATTGTCTATTTACTGTGCAGTTCAAGTGTGCGAGGGGCCTCCACTTGAAACACCTCATTGTAGGGATCCGCAAGTCGGGTAGGGACATCATTACTGGCCGGCGCAGGGAATCCTTCAAAATGTAATTATCATACTTGGGAGTGAGCGTGGAGCGCGAAAAGCAGAAGCGCAAACCCTCAGCCGTCTGAGGGACTATGGCTGTGGACCCGAACAGCAGCGTCAACCGTTAGCACGAACTCTCACACTTCAGGCCCTGCTTGTACCAACACATGTATGTGGTGCCTTTGCTTGCACCTTGAGCGCATTCTGTGTAGGTGCTAAAGGCCTTCTTGTTTTGCTGACATGACTCTCCTGTATTTACCGGGCCAGACATGACCGGACAAGGTATCTTTTAAGACTTGGCTCTGGTCGCCGTAGCAGGCTAGAATGTTAATGTTATGGCACTAAAGCTTTCCTTTTGCGATTGTTCACGAAGAAGCCAGGAAATTCACTTGCTGAGGAAGCTTGGGGATCCTTCTGCGGGCGAGCTTCATCAAGCTTTGGCTGATTCAAGAAAATGCCTGATGGCCTTGTCTTACATCCCAGGACCAAAAGACTCCACACAAAATCCAAGAAACCCCTTCTCTGGCCTTTGAACCGTTGACATGCAGACTCCCTGAAGGCAGCCCCCTTAAGGATCCAGGCAGGTGCATTTCTTACGCGACATTCCATTGTTGCCACTGGAGCCAGGAGTTGGTTTCCTTACTTTCATTCAACCTAACCTAGATTCTGGAATCTTGCAGGGGACGGAAATGCAAATGTCATTCTCATACGCTGTATGGCAGGACTCGCCGACCATCCTCGCCAGATGCACGTGGGGAAGGCTCAACTGAAGAGGTAATTGGACCATTTGAGCGTGTGATACTTAGGGCATCTAGAGTGTAGTTTGAGGTTCTGTATTGGAGTTTACCAGAAGTGTGCTCCTTTAGGTTGTCGCTGTTGCAAGTCTTAACGTCCCGGCGTCCGTTGGGGACAGTTGAGTTGGGGCATGTACTTTGCAAAGCACATCATTCCTGGCCAGTTGCTTTCGTGACTGAATGCTGACAGGCAGTTTCAGTCGATGGTGTTCGCGGAATTAGTTGCAAGCGTCCTTCGCTGGTGGGAACGATCAGCACTTTAATCAAAGGGTGCTGGTAGTTGGGTATGTCAACTGTTCAAAGTCTGGGCGCGAATTTGCCTCTCAAAGTGCTATGTGAGGTTGGTCGGAGTCCGTTTTCTTGAGGAGAACTAATTTACTTCCCGAAACAGCACTTGTACTTGGACAGCTAGTGAAGCTTTTCACCTTTGTGACCAGTGGCATGAAACCATGCCTTTTGTTGCTAGTTCTGGCGACCCCTAATTCTAAAGCTGAAGTTGATGTTGATCCCAGTGTTGCTGTACCCCTGGCTATTCAGTAGTCAGTTGAGGATGTACGCACTTGACAGGCGGGTGCTGACGAACCTGCCTAACTGCATGCAGGTGCCCTTATGCCCATTTATCAAACCAGAGCCCCCTGACACTCTTATGCACCCAACAAGAATAAGCCTTTTCCTGCATCCTAAGCTGCATTCTTTACGTCCTGCTGCCCCTGAAAGAATGTTGTGCCGCAGAATAGGATATTCCGAGGCAAGCCCTCCCTATTCCCGAAGCCCAAGCAGCTAAACCCCAAACCCTACCCTCGTAGCCATAGGCTGTCACAGTCATATTCCTTAGATTGTCCTAAGGTGTCCTAGGCCCTGATCCCAAGAGCCTGAAGTGCTTCCTCGAGGTCGCGGGGCCCGCAGACGAAGCCCTTCTCCCCGCTCTGGGCTCGCGTCCCAGAAGGCGCTTTCTGAATATGATATTATGATATACGGCCACTTAATTTGATAAGAAACGGGCGTAGATGAGATTTTGCCCTGGAAATTTCTTATTGGGGCACCCCGCAAATAAGAAATCTAAGATGGGCTGGAGCAGATTTCTGATCCGAAGGGCTGGAGAGGCTGGAGGGCTTCAAACTTACGTAAATAAAACCTAAAGGCTGGAGGGGCTGGAAGGGTTGGAGTGGCTGGAGCCTCTCCAGCCCCACCAGCTCTCCGACCCAAACCTTACGCAAAGCAAACCTAAAGGCTGGAGGGGCTAGAGCGACGGCTACCTGCTGGAGGGGCTGGAGCCTCTCCAGCCTCTTCAACCCCTCCAGCCCTCCAGCTCAGTTGAGCCGAATTTCTTATCGCTCCCACCTCCAAACCCCAGGCAGAGCATGGAGGGGCTGGAGCGAAGGCTGGTGGGGGCTGGAGCCTTTCCAGCACCAGCATTCTTGTCGCCACTTGACGCAAAGCAAACCTAAAGGCTGGAGGGCTGGAGCCTCTCCAGCCCCTCCAAGCCTCTCCAGCTCAACTCACCCGAATTTCTTATGGGGGCTGGAGCCCCTCGAGCCTCTCCAGCCCCTTCAGCTCCTCCAACCTCTAGCCTTTTTCAGCTCAGCTGAGAGCTGAATTTCTTATCGACACCTAAGGCTGGATCCGCTGGCGCGAAGGGCTGGAGGGGACCCCTCCAGCCCCTGCAGCCCCTCCAAGCCCTAGCCTCTCCAGAGAGCCGAATATCTTATCGCTCCCACCTTCAAACCTTGCGCAAAGCAAACCTAAAGGCTGGCAAGGCAAGGTTGGAGGGCGTTGGCTGGAGGTTTGGAGGGGCTGGAGCCTCTCCAGGCCGTCCAGCCCCTTCAAACCCTAGCGCTCCCACCTTCAAACCTTACGCATGCAGGGCAGGCTTAGAGTGGTGTGGAGGCACTGGAGACTCTTCAGCCCAGTTTTGCCTAAGGGCTGGAGGAGTGGAGCCTTGAAATCTTTAGGAGCGATACGGAATTCGGCTCAGCTTGGACGCTGGGCAAGGAATTTCAGCCTGGCCAGCCTGTGATTTCTTGTTTGGAACGATTTCTTATTGAGTGCGTTCGCCGTCAGGATTGCAGGATTCAGTAGCTTTAGAGGGGTATGTTTTTGTAATTGCCGCCAGTATGTAAAGCACGTCCTACCTGACTTACATGATCACAACGGCATGATCTAGGGTTACACAGGAATTCTACAGGGCGGTGTCTCTTGACGGAGCTGGTAGGGCTTGTCGATACCTAGAGGCATGTACCGTGTAGCCTACCCCTTCGGTTGGGGTGCCCCATAATATGGGATGCTGCTTCTGTGTTTCTGCGGATACTAGATTAGGTATCCCCAAAGGTTAGCCGTCGCGGTTCTTGAGTCGTTCGGAGCATCAGAGACCACATGGTGGAGTCGAAGCATCTGAGGAACCCGCACTTTGTCTTATACAAGGGAGGCAACAATTTCTGTTTAATCCATACCCACACAACAAGTGAACTCTAAGGGCGGCGCATCAGTGCGTGTATGTTGGATTGAGTAGATACTACAAAGTTACAATCTGATGGCTATCTGGAGTTGTTGGAATTTCTTCCCATATCTCGTGTTGCCGTCCGCTCGTGAATTGTGAAGGTATGAGCCCTGCACGAAAGAAAGCGCAACATGATGGCCTGTAGGGCTTCAAGTTTGGAGTCTTCATCATTCTGAGTGTCGGACTTAAGGCAGCTCTGGCCGCGGTGATTGTAGTGTTAGGCTGAAGCGGGTCTCGACCGTTGGTATCTTAGAAGCCTTGACCGTCCTACCCTTCTCTGCAAAGTCTGCCAAGACAGCCTGCTGAGCCGCTCATGATGGCACCGTCTTGCAAGTTTGCCCCAATTGAGACATGCTCTTGGCGCATGTATATTTTGCACTAGAATTTTGGCTGGGAATGCCCTATCCTGACAGCGCAATCTCACAACCCGACAATCGAGCACTTTGGAGCCCTAAATGCTACGTTGCGTGCGCTTTCACGAAATACTCCGCACTAAACTCTAAATCCCAGATGGGCTTGTCATTCTCTGAGGCGAGGCGCTCCAACTGTGCCCTCTCAGGTGCACCGAAAAGGGGGGGGGGGTTGATGGTATAGATTAGGGTTAGGAGTCTTGGCTTTTGTGATGATTGAGTGTACGGAGTAAGGAGTATGTTTGGGAACTTATTGGGCTCAAAGTTGGAGCATGTCGCTTGTTTGATATTGGATTAAGACTTGGTATCAAGGGCTTGCATTCACGAGTTGCCTTTTCACGGCTTGGGGTTGGGACTTTTCAGATCAGAGTTTGCCGTTCGTGTTCAGGAAATGTGAACAACCTGCATCAGTTGAACTTGGAAGTCTCTCCTTGGCGTGCTCTTAGGGGACAGGCGCAAGGATTCAGCAGAAGGAGTGTCTTGGTCTGCAAGTGATTTATGGTTGTGGCTCATGCAGGGCTTAAAATGTTCCTTGTGCGTCAGACGGCGCAAGGGCAGGTGCTAGAGAGCGCGGCTGCTGGAGCATCACAAGAACTCTGATTGATGTGTTGCTCATACAAAAAGAATCAGTAGAACTTAGAACCTTTTGCAGCGACCCAAATAGAGCTGCACAACCCATGCAGTCTGGCGCAAACGCCCCTCTCAACTACATAGATCAAGTTATATATTCTATATATAATGTGTTATAAGTATACGTGTGCGCACATCCGATATTTTTTTCGCAGTGCTCATCCAAGGCCAGAGCTCTGCATCCTACAGCATGGGGCTGTGCTGGTTGCATGTCTCTACCTACGAATGCCAGACTACAGCTGATGAGACCAGAACCATGCCTATCCTGAGTACAAGCCACTTCTGACACAATTGGAAAACCCAATATAAACCCTAAAGTTCTAACCCAACTTGCAAACAGAATGCTGACTGCAGGTGCCCGAGAGCATGCCCAAAGACCTGCTCACAGCTGTGGAACTGGTGCGCTTCCTGGCGTTTCGTGGACCCTCTAGTCCTGTGAAATTGAAAGGTCCAGGGATTGATCAGGCGGTCTAGGAATGCTCAAAATACTAGCTAAGAACGTGCCCTTAGGACTTTGGGCGTACATGGTGACTGCATTGGATTACGGAGGTCCCTCCTGGGACTTACATGCAGCTTTTTTTTCGAGAAGCTGGGGGACAGGAACAGAAATCATGATTTTGCACCGAGCAATGTTTGCAAGCCTTTGTGTTGTGATCTGTCGTGATCTGCAGAGAATGTGCGCAGCCTCACTATCCCGACCTTGGTGAATTGTGTATCGTGCCGACCTTGTACAATCCGCGGAGGCCTGTATGTAATCTACATGACCCGTTGCAAGCCTCACCATTAGACAGTCTCATCTGATTCCATGTTCACAATAATTAGTATAAAGTCGCAGCGCTCGACGCACCCTTCTTGTCTCTGTGTGTAGATGTAACAGTACAGATTCATATCTGTATATATATATGTAGAATAAAAGTAAACAGACATGGGCATCTACACCAAAGGCCTGTACGGCATCCCCCACTCCCCCCCATTCCCCCCCCACCCATGCTCACTGATTTAGAGTTGGGGGCTTTGCAGCAGCTTTATAGCAGGTTAAACTGCGGAGGGGTTATGGTTTGTAGAGAGGGTTGAAGAGGTGGTCTGGAGAGTTTATAGTATAGAGGTACTGGCCCCTGGTCAGGGTTGCCGGTGCTAAAGAGAAGGCTTACGGAGACTTCATGGTTCGTGGGGTTTATAGATCTAGCCTTGCCTCCAGATGGGGACCATACCGTTGTTGGGGACGGGGGGTCTGGGAACGTAGGGTGCGGTCGCATATTGATGTCCACAAATACTGTACAGACCAAAGCACGAAGCACATGTAGACTCCTGCGCCCTCATCCCCGGCTCTCGGAAAATTCTCAGCTTCACTACGTAGAGTCACTCGTGCTGAACCTTCGGCCGTGAGTTCAAAACCTCGAAGCCCAAGCCCTAAATCCTATATATGTATATATATCCTAAATCCGAACCCCTGAATCCGATACCTTATCTTGGAGACTGTAAGTCTGAAGCCGCAGATCCAATTTCCTAAACCTTATAAACCCTACATCCGAAACCCAAAATCTACAAGCACCGATTAGCAGGTGATGGACTGGTCCAAGATGGAGCTGGTTGAGACCACCCGCGCTGAAGGCTGAGTGCTCTTTAGGGCTCATAGTTTTGATGTATGGCAGTGTTTAGGATTGGGGTTAGGTTTTAGGTTTAGGGTGCGGCAGGTCCGAGGTTCAGGTCGCAGGTTGACAAGGCTGAGGGATTCTGGTTCTTCTGGGGTTAGGAATTGTGGGTGGGCAGTTACGGCACTGGGTGTTGGCATCGTCTTCGACGATCGACTCCACATTGGCGCTTTGCATGCTCGTGAGAGTTCACATAAACGGCACAATCGGAAGACTAGAGTTTTCAAACTGAAGGGGATGACCCTTCGCAACGTTGTTGTGTAAATTCGAAAGTCAAATGGAAAGTGACGTAGATTTGTAGGTGGAGCATGCAGGCAAAGGAGCAGGCGAGGCGGAGAGGAGAGGCCCAGATAGCAACTGTTAGATGGGGTCTGCATTTTATCGCGAGAGGGCCCCAAGTCTACTCGTCAAAGACCCTTTACAAATCAATGATAACTTTTCAGAAAATCCCAATCCCATCCTCACGCTGCCACCACTTGGGGTCTCTCAGCTTCGTGCTGCGCAGGTGCAAACGACGTGGGCATGCTGGCGTGGAAGCTAACGATGAAGACCCCTGAGTACCCGGAAGGTGGCCTACTCTTCTCCTGTGTGGCCTCGAAATATACTTCAAGTGTCCAAATGTCCGCCCCCTGGGCTAGGTGGGACACAAAGTTTTGGGATATTTGGGATGCGAGGATGATGTTTGGGTTTCACCATATAGTGAAGGCAGGGGTAGCAGTGGATGGCTGTGGATTGGGGCATTGGGCGTTCAGGGTTTAGGGATTTGCGGCAGGTTGGAAGTCGGATTTCATAGGATCTCTTCGGCCTGTCCTGCTCCATCACTGCTACCATATAGTGTGGACGCTCAGTTCCTCCTGTCGTGCCTAAGTTTTTTTGGAGGAGTTCTGCATCATTATAGACCGCTCTGTATCCGTATATTGGGCTTCTTGCCTCGCATTGATTTTGAGTTGGCGTGCCCCTGAGAGGCAACCTCGTGATTGCTTGGCAAGACTGTCAGAGAGAAGATACAAGTTTGGGAATGCGGGAACAGGAGGCATTCTGAGCACAAGTCTGCTCGTCACTACACTGAAGACCTGAGCGCCATGGTTCCCAGACCTGTTGGCTGTCACGGTGTCACGGTGTCTGGACTACAGGAAATTTAGATGTGTTCCTTTCTATTCACCACGCTGACCTCCCAAAGGTGACTCCTTGCAAATTCCCATATGGCCGCTTTTCAGAATAATACCCCATCAAATCATCCACTTGTAAACACTATGCGTGCAAACAGAAATATGTCTATGTTGCTGGGGTCTCCCCAGCGCGTCCATTTTTGAAAGACCACAGTCAACTAGACATGAGAACGTGTGCTACCCAAAGCTGTGTTGTGGTGTCAGTTGCAGGACGCGTTGTGATACTCCTTGCCAACGACGTGACTTTCCAGGCAGGATAAAGCCAGCCTTACGTCCCGGATACCCAACATGGTTGCCTTCATCAAACTCGAAATGATGGCCATGCATGCCATCATGCTGGGTATTTGCGAAGTCTAGGTAAACCCCAAACTGTGTGACGCTGTGTCAAGGCGCTGGTTTCGACTGGCGGGGCGTTGCTAACGGGTCTTGTTGACCGTTGATGTCTTGCCAGCTTAGGACCTCCAAAGCAAAAATACAGAACCACAGGGGCTGAAGCTCATGGCCTTCGGATAGTGCACCTGCAGGTTTCCCCAAATCCCAGCAGTCTGCATCTCTCAGCCTGACCGTGGGATGAAGGTGCTGGCAGAGCTTCCGTGTTGAGCAGGATGCCTCCGACTCATGCAGCACATGCTGAATGCTGAATGTCCCCCGGTGAAAGTCCCAACTCCAGATAATCACAAGCTCTAGACCCAAATTTCTGAACCGTCCACCCATCTGTGAAGCTTGGCAGGCTGGGTCCTTCGGCGTGAAGGAAGACCAGTTCTTCCAGAAGGCACGGAAAAGCAATGCTGAGGGTTGACGGGGCTATTGGGTTTCTATTGGGTTTTGGGTTGTGAAAATTGGGGCTCAGAAGTTGAGTCTTAGATTCTGGATTTGGACATTCGGGCGCTGCCAGTGAGGATAAGACAGCCTCAGCCTGAAGGTGCCCTTCCGGAATGCTCAAGATCCATGAGTCGTAACTTCTGCGAAGCCAGGAGCCCTCGAAAGTGAAGCCATGGGAATGTCCTGCTCTGACCAGCCTAAACGTGTCGAGAAACCAGGACACCAGGTGCCCACCCCAAAGCCGTAAATCCCAGCAAAGACCTGTGACCAATGGCTAGTTTAGGGTTTGCGGGTTGTTTACAGCTGAAGTGCTTAGGGTTTAGGGTTGATCTTGCCCTCCGTTTGTTCATGGTGAGCGTGCTGCTGGAGCTCTGCAGGGGTACAGCTCAGCGTCTTTCTCATAATGCTACCTACGTATGTACATGCCTCGCGGATCCCTACAATCCTCTTGCAGTCTCTGCGTATCGAGAGTCCCGAAGGGTAACACCATGTGAGAAAATTCCATAGTGAGTTGTGAAGGGAGAGGAAACTAAACATGTATTCTTTCCAGCAAGCAGGCATGCAAATCGAATTTCCGCTGCAGCTCTGCCCTGTACGTGCAATTTTCTTGTTGTTGTTTCCGGTGACACTAACACCCAAGCCCCGTATACACTGTACCGAACCCTATATGATGCCTAACCCCACAGACTCGCTTTCTAAGCATTTAAGATTTTGCTTCTTTGAGGCCTCTGAGCTCGCCAGAAAGCTGGGCCTTCCACGCATCTACGTCTCGTGCAACAGCGGCCGGGAGACCCAGCTTAGGACTAGGGTGAGGATTTGGGGCTGGGGCTTCGGGGCTTGGCTTCCAGGAGTGGTTTCCTGTATGGTCCAATGCTTCGAATTAAGGATTGGGTTTCAGAGATCGGACTAAGGGACTTGAGAGGAGGCGGCATGTTTCTAGCCGCGAGCTCATGCCAGCATCCGGGGTTGGGAGGTCTGGATGTAGGATTTGGTATGTTGAGTGTGGAAAAGTTGGGCGGGTTTCGAGAGTGTAAGGATTCGGCGTTACGCAATCCGACATCTGAGCATGCGGGCTCCAGGGAACTCAGGGTCTAGAGGATAGAGGCTTACGCTTTCAGCCTGGAGGGTGAGGTATTCAATTACGTCTTGAGTCGCCTACTACTACAAACCCTAAACGTTGAACAGTGACCGAGTCCACCATACCGCTTGCCTGGTTATGGGGTGAAAACTAGGGCCTGAGCTTCAGGAGATTGCAGCAGGGGAAGGTTATTGATGAAATGAACCACTTCCATCGACTGCCTTCGGTCCGATCGTTTCCATACGCTGTTTCCACAGCTTCACAGCTTGGGATGAAGACAAGAGGAACAGCAGGGTGGCAAGGGCTCAGACAGTAATACTGGGGGTGCTGCGCGTGGAGCGGGCGCCAACAGCATCAGTGGATGCCATGACCCTCATTATGGCGGGACTCCCCAAACACGACTTTGACCTTCGCTAGTTTAAGTTCCTGGGGTCACGGTTACATCCAAGTGTAGGGTTCATGGCATATTGCTCAAAGCATTGCCCCTAGAAACAAACATGTTTTGCGGCTTGGAGTCATGGAACTCTGTTTTCACAATTCATGGTCTCTTCATCTGACCCTCAGATCGCAGCCGTTCTTCAATTCTTCGCAGTATCTACTCGGGATGCGCGGTAGTGGAGTAGGTCGCACGGAGGCAGCCAATTGAAATGGTCAGGCTTAGGCTTCCTTTGGGCTGCTTTTCTTACTTAAGTGGACGCGATACCTCCGCCTGACCGCCACAAGCTTCCATGTGTAGCACTCAGGGTGCGCATATAGGCCCCAAATGTCCTTTCTTCTGTTTCGGGCCTTGTCCTACATTTATGATCCAACCAGGGAGGGGAGGGGTAGCCAGATCAAAGTTGGCGGATGAAGGGAACCTTCTTGGTGAAATGCCTGCCTCATTCCGGACAAGCCTTCCACGCCCTCCTTGTGAGGAGCCCGAGTGGGACTGGTGGAAGAGCTCAAGCCCCTTTACAAGGCAAGTTGCTTTGGTTTACAAAGTTTAGGTCTTTGAGGATTTGACGTTTTCAAGAGTGGGTTCTAGGATCTCTAAATCGAAGATTTGCTCACGAGCGGTATGTGTAAGTCTGCTCCGTGGTGTGGCGATGGACAGGACCCTTCAAACGTGCAGCTTGCCTGATGTAAGTGCTTTGCCCTGGACCCTGCCCAGGCGTGTGTCGCCTTTTGCTGCTTGAAGGTTCATGCGTAATTGCACCGGTCCCCCCCCCCCCCTAGACTAGGTTTTGCCCGCAGCCCTTGTGTGTGTGATTATCCCAAGCATATCCCTCTCATAGCTACCTGCGATCCTTCAAGGAGATCCCTCCACAGCTTCTTTCCTCCACTCCTGTCATACGGTCAAGAAAAGGACAAAAGGCAAGGTCAAATTAAATTGCTGCATGGGAGCCTGCAAAGGGTGTTTAAGTGTAGGTCATATTGAGGGAAATTTGCAGAGTCTCCGAAGCGTTTAAAGACGTCTACTAGTTACTAGCCAATGCCATTTGTGAGAAGGCACAAAAGATTTGGGCATCATCATCCTGCAGAAGCCCGCACGGCATCCTGCTAGCTTAGGGGACAAGAGTTGACCTAAATCTAACTTGAGGATCTCTCAACAGGTCCTGATTGAGAATTGTATCGGGCCTAGCTTGAGAACTCCTACGTGCATAAGTTCGGTCTGCGTCCGTCATACTTTGCCAGGATCTGTAGTAGAAGCAGGCTTGCCAAATTAAGACAATCTACGAAGTCACGCTTGTGACACATAGATGCAGAGGAACCATTGCAATCCCTACCTCTGCCTCAGACGAGAACCCTTACACAATCCTCTAGCTTTCCTCAATCTTCTCAGAATCTCCGGTCCCCAGCTTCCCCCAGATTCTACACCCTATTTCAACCTGAGGGGCCGTTTTTTTGTGCTAAGTTGGAGTTGCTGGGGATCATCCCTTGTTGTTTCAGGAGGGTTCTGGGGACGTATAGGGTTTAGGGCTTTCACAGGTCCAAGTACTCCATAGTTGGGTGCTTTGGATTTGCGGGTGTCAGGTGCAGTGGCTGGATTCGAACGACTGCAGCAAAGGCCAGTGCTGTCTGGGGAGTAGAGGACTTGCTTGGTTTTTTTTCCTTTTTTAACAGGGGTGCCGCTAGATCCTCTAAAGGGGCTAGGAGGATATGTAGGGTTTGCGGCGTGAAGGGATTGAGGTTAGTGCTTGTCAGAGCAGGCCCCCGCGGAAGGTAAGGGTGTATTGTGGTGGGGGTGGGGCAACTACTTGTGTGGGTTTCCAGCCATGTTTGAAATCGGCTCCTGAGGAAGTGTTGTGATTGGGGAGGGAGGTGGGGAGAGAGATTCGTCTGGACACTATGCTGCAGGTTATAGAAAGTGGGCAGGGGTTTCCACAAACCTTGGCGCAGCCCTAAGGTCTTAGCTTTTTTCCCGGGCTTCAGCGACAAAAGCTGTCTAACCACTCAACTGGAAGGAAGAAGCAAGCTTACTTCTGCAGCTGTAAATTAAAGTCTCGAAGCAATACCTATTTCGGACCCCCATTAGATGCGATTCGTCTGTTGAGTTGGACTTACGTGACTCTACTTTGAGACACGGGGAAGTGGATGCATGCGTTCGGAAACAGCGTTTTGGATCTTCAAAGTGGTGCGAGGTTGCCTCCGCCCATCGCATCATTTGGCTGCAAGGGGGTGCCATCCAGACATACAGAGTTGAGGGTCGGGGGTTCTGAACATAATTTCCCCACTTCCAGAACAGCCGCTCGCTTGCGCTCAATGTATGTACGCACGTATGTGCACATATATGTATATATTAGGTACATTCATGCCTTTATTTGCATATACACATGTACACACATATTAGAAAACATACACATATGCCTACATATTCATATCTATGTCCACATCGATATGTGTATCTTTTCATAGCTCCATATGCATACATGTGAGTGCACATGTACATATAGGTATTTGACTACGCCTATGTATTCGCATACGTAACGTATAGTATGTATAGCTATATGTAAATGCAGATGTATGTGTGTACATATACGTGCTGTTAAGCCTTGCTGTATGGGCACGCGCCTGCGTACAGTATATGCATGTCAGTGTGTACGTGTGGATACATGTATGTGTAGGTGAATGTGCGTGAGCTTGCGTATGTGCACATGCATATGTGTGTGTGTATACGTTTTCTGTGCACCTTTGCTCCTTCCTGCCTACATACATGCGTACATAAATTACATAAACATACATACACGCACCCAGATACAACCGAGAACGCCAGGTTTTGAATACCTGTACCTGACGAAGGCGGACTATGAGAAGCTTCCTCCAGGAACTGTCGAGGCGCCATTTAGGATTGTTCCTGGTATTGCTTGTTCTGTTTGTTAGAGTTTGAAGAGGGCTTTTCGTTTGGGGTTTAGATGCTTTGGAGTCTAGGGCTTCAGGGATTTATGTTTGAGAGGCGCCGGTTAAGGGGTTGATATTCAGGGTTTTGCTGTTTTTGGGGTTTGCGGGCATGTCATGTGGTTTCAGGGCTTAGGGGCTCTGAGATTAGGGTTTGGTTCCCACGGTTTTGGATGAGGTGGTCTTCGAGAGATTTAAGAGTTTGGGGCTTAGGGTCGCAAGTCAAGATATGCGGTAGAATAGGTGTGAAGGCTTGCGTTTGCCTTCCTTCTTGGGGTAGCAGCCCTGACCATGCACTCCAATTTGTGCTGGCATGTCAAGGAGATCCTACCTTGAGATGAGCTCTTACAGGGAGATGTGGCGAGACGTCCTGATCACAAGAAGTAATCCCTTAGTTAGACTGTGCTGATGATATGTCTTGCTCAGTGGTAGGGGGTTGATAGGAGTTTAATCTGCTGAAGACATCACCTCCACACTTGGCACCTCCACCCCTGTTAGATTTGTTCATGCCTGCAATTCCGTCAGGGCTGAGGAGTTGCTTCTTCAACGATTCTGATGTCTTTGGGGGGTTGTACAGTATGTTAGCCTATCTCAGCAACACATGTTGGGCCCCACATATCCCAAGGCCTTCTCAACAACGGTACGCATCCCAATGGCAGGCCTCGAAGAATGGTGACGCTTTTGCAGGTACTAGTGATCCTATAAATTCGAGCAACATCGTCGTCTACCTCAGTAAGGCCAGTATCCAGCCCGAAACCCTAAGCCCCAGCCACATGGCCCAGGCCAAACCTCCGACTGAATACCCAAGCTTGCGTCAACAAGTTGAGATACACCTACACCTCCTAACCTTTAAAACCATGCAAAGGACAATGCGTAGATAGGCTATTACTATAAAGTGATGTCTGCAAAGTCTAGGCAGTGTCTGAGGATTCAGTTCAGGGTGAGGGGTTCAGATTTCAGGCGAAGCTGAGTTGCCCAAACCAAGCAAAGAGCTGCAACACATTGAGTTACCCTTCTCCAGAAGTCAAATGCTAAAGCACCCCCCCATACAACCCCCAAAAGAAAACTTAAACCCTCCAAAAGCTGCCTAGACCTGTCTGGCGTAAGTCGATCTCAAGGCATTCAACGCACAAACCTGACAGCCCTTCTGCTAGTGGAGCCTCAGAAGGGACCTACGGGATTTGCAATCCCGTAGGGAGAACAATGCATGATACGGGAAGTGCTTGAGAGACTCCCATGTCTTGACAAAAACGCACCAATCCTTGCATACCATACGCATACCCTACGTACATACACTGTTCACAAGCACTCTAATCAAGCACGCCGCTGGATGCCAAGACCCTATAAGCCCTTAATCCAGAACTCCAGCTTCTATGAAACCTCGTCAGAGGCCCACAAGGTGTCGCAAGGCGGGGAGGAGCGCTACGTGTTACCTGGCTGCTCATTGCACCCTCCGCTATGAAGACCGCAGGTTGTTACAAGGGTCCTTTTCTAACGTCCACTGAAGCGAACAAAACGCTGCATGGGGAGGTGCAACCGTAACTGCCGGCCGCCAACCCAAAGCCTTCAGACCAGACTCCAAATTCACAAAGCTCTCAGGTCTATATGCCCCATGGTGTCTTGGCGGGTGCGGAGGGACCACATGACGTAAGATATTGCATGCTGAGGCTTCAAGTCTTCACGCCTCTCATCGCCTTTCTTCGATGGGGTGTGGGGGAGCGGGATCCCCACAGCGATCCGCTCCTAAAATCTAAAATGTAATTTCCATACAGAGCACGGTGTAACGGCACCTGTGCTGATTCTCCTTCAGCACCGGTGAAGCACATAGACCTGGCCTTCGCTTGCACTCTCCTACAGAAATGAAAGAATTCAATTTGGACCACAGAAACACCACACATGAGCCTGTTGCAATCTCAACTACCGTATTTGTGTATACATATAGAGAAAGTGGCTAGTCAAGCTCAATCAGGGTGCCACTGGTTTCTAGAAGGCGATTCTAAAGACCATGTGGGATGCCTTCGGAGCTGTCTCCGGAATTTGGTAGGGTTTTCTATGGGTATAAGACGAGGACTGCACGGAGATGTTTGAGAATTACACAGGGGCTTCGGAAGGATCATTGGATGTGTTATGAGCCCAAGCCCAATCCGCAAGCATATCAAACTACCCCTGAACCCTAGCCGTAAAAGCCCCAAACCCTCAACTCTCATCCCAACAGCCTTCAACCCTAACGCCCAAGCCCCTAAACCTCAACACCAAAGCCCTGATCCAAGGAGCCGAATGGAAAGCTAAACGCCAGCACAGAAGTCCAGATAATGCGATGCAGTTGTATTTTGCTAGCTCCCCCGGCCTTATTTTTTCTAGGAAAACGCAGTCAATCTCATGGCCGACGCTTACTTTTGTCAGGTCATCCCCACCCTAAAACGTAAAGTGTCCAAGGTTGGATGCCATCATTGGCGAGGGACAAAAGAGCACGCAGCCACTTGACTGAAACGCAGCTAGATCTGGAGATGCCAGAAGCATGAGTCGCTTTCCCGGCTTAGGCTTCTCTGCTCAACGGGTTCCTCCTCAATCCCTCACCCCGACGCCCTACACACTCAAGTCCATTCGAGCTTTTTGCTGTGGCTTTCAAGCGCTTGGTTTGTCTTTTGTCAAACAACTTCCTCAGACTCCTATGTATTTCGCACGTGGCTTGGTCTTAGGGAATGCTAGCTGTTGTTGGAAAGAATAGTGTTCAGTTTGTGGGCTTGTTGGGGCGCCCAACGTGTGCTGCAGCGCATGAAAGAGACACTTAGGTCCTGGGTCTGATGTACGTAGCTTTTGAATGAGCAGATCAGTGAAGTACCCTCCAGAAGCCAGGGGTTGTTTTTTGGCCAGCTGGGGTGGTTATGAAATAGAATACGAAATGCTTAAACTCTGGGTTCGCTCGTGCCCACTGGATGCCGTTTCTCAATGCAAGCTGTCTCAATCATCTTCAGCAACATGAACATTAGAATCGAGTATGCCCTATGAGGGTTTGAAGCGCCTGAAGACTTTGGGTATGTCCTTTGTCCTTGCGTCATGATGATTGCAAACCTGCCGACCTAGTGTGGATATGTGCCAAACGCATAGTCCTCTTACGCTCCACATTCTGCACCCAGCACCTTGGAAACTCACAGCGGAAGATGGAAACCTAGAAAGTACGTACTAGAACAAGATTCGCAGAGTTTGCCTTTCCTGAATATTGATTTGAAGCTTCACTTTCCAGAAAGGCTCTCTTCCAGAACCTGCATGATTTCAGTGTGCCATGCCTATGCTTCAAATGTACAGTCAGAGCTCTGTTCTTCCTAGTTATATCTCTTATGAGCGCGGGTATTCTTTCCCAGTTGTCTGGGGTGCTAGGTACTAGCCCTAGCTCTGAATGCTATCCTAAAACCCCGCCCACCGCTGCCCTTTCACGAGCCGGCAGCGGTTCAACAATGGCCTAAACTCCTAAACTAAACCCTAAACGGCGGCACACGGGGCGTTGTGGAGCAAAACTATCAGAAACATGAGGGGCGGCATCGGCGTGGAGAACTTGCAAGGAAGTGGCCTCATCGCTGGCGAGACGAGCCGAGCCTACCAGGACAGGCGGGCTTTCCAGATAGAGTGCTGGGCTTAGGGTTCAAGAGTCTGAGGATTGCGGCTTACAGCCTAGAGGCTCTGACGTTTGATGTCTGGGGTCAGGGGTCTGGGCTTCTTGTACAAGCCTGGCAAAGGGCCAATGCCACTTCCTTTCCATTTGGATATATTCTACTGTATCCTGTTTGCAGAATTGTTCCAAGTGTTCGCCCTAAGTTTGCCGATGAAACGAAGGCCGTCCCCAAGCCTTTGTTTAAGCAAGATGTGCTGAATCAAGCTGAGCCCAAGCATTATACCCGCTCAATCTGCCAATAGCTTCAAACAAAAGCTTTGGGTCCCTTTAACTTCCCACAGGAAAGCCTGCAGGACCGTTTGCAGGTGTCTGCTCAACTAATTCGACGAAGTCTGCTAAACACGAACGCCTGCTGAATTCAAGGTGCCAAGCTGCGCAGGAGACTTTCACGCTTTCCTACATCACGGGGCGCTCCGTGGGTATTGGTGCCTATCTCAACCGTCTGGGTCAGCGAAACATCCAAATGGCCGGGGCCCTGCAGCACTACATCCTGATGGTGTGGGGTGCCGGGATTAGGATTCGGTGTACATATGTTTCAGGGTTCAGCATGTCTCAGGGTTTTGCGTATTGAGCTTCTGCGTAATTCTATATGCTACCCGATTTCAGGTTATGCTGCAGGCTGTTTTGTTACTTTGTAACCCTACTTGTAACTATGCAGCGTTTACCGTGGGCAAATTCTGCTCTGAAAGTTCTCTGTCGGGTATGATAGCATAAGGCTTCAAACCCTTGCTACAGGGCCAGGTTCTGAGCTGGCCAGTTCGGGACGCTGTTTCGGTCTATACTAGTATAGTATTAATCAATCTTTTTAGAGTGTGAACTGGTAGGGTTTGATTCTTCTTCAGGTGTGAGGATGCCAGGGACGGCCGGTTGGCCGGATGGGGTAGGGGAACTTTGCAAGGTGGTTCTTCTGTCTAATTCCTATTCGAGAGTGATGTATATACCTGAGAGCTTTTGTTTCCCAGCGCTGTTGTGATCTGTGCAGCTTTGGTGAGTCGGGGGTGTTGGGAGTTAGCTGAGTTGGCTGTTGGCAACTTCCGCCTATAAAGCTAGCTTATCAAGGACTTCATGGTGTAGCTTTTGCAGCCTTGTGGATGCTTGATTGGCTTGGTTGTCCAGTTGCCTGTCACTGTCCGTTTGAGCCGTGCATCCAAAACCTTGCAAGCTTTGGTGAGCTTCCTGCATCCTCAGGTTAGCAGCCCAATGATCTTGACGGGCTACGCTGCCTTGAACAAACTCTTGGGCAAGAACGTCTACTCCTCGCAGGCTGAGACCTACAGTGGGGTTGGGCTTAAGGTTTAAGGTTAACAGGGCAGAGTTCCAGGCGCGCGTAGCTTGAGGCTGCTGTACTTTAAGTATCCGAGGCAAACGTGAACAACAGTGCGCATCGCTTGCAACATGCAGCACCAGGACATATTCTTTAATTATAACTAGCTGTCTTACATTCGCAAATATATATATATATAAAATTATATGTATATATATATAGATCATATATATATATATGTACATTTTGCTTGGGGTTGTGCTAGACTCTCAAGACCCCAAAACTCTCAACAGCCCCTCAGCCCCATGATTGAGTTGGTTGGGCATCATGGTCAAGATCTTTCAGGGTTTAAGTCAGCACATCAGCATAATGATCCCTGCAACAAGGGCCTAACCGTTTTCGTGAACTTCCGTGTAAATCTGGGCAGGGCCTGGTGGCCACTTTGGGGGATTCAGGGTTTGCAGATTTGGAATTCCCAGCGATGCCTTCAGTACGCAGCTGATTGGCGAAAGCCTGGTCTCAAGCGGGGGTTGCTGAGAGCTTGCTGGAGAGTCTCCTGCAGACGGGGTACTCCAAATATCTGTACTCGCGAGCACCTATCGGAGATTATGACGGATTCTGGCCACTCGATGAAAAACATTCTTCCGTACTTCAGGACTAGAAGAGCATTTCGTCCGGAAGGTTCAGTGATCAGGCTGCCAAGTACAAACTGACGGCCCTTACCTTGCTGAGGTAGCGGTTCGGTTGTGAGAATTGCACCTGAGGCCTATCCGGCGGTGAATACGGTAATGTTTTGTTTTTTTTCTCGTCGTGTTTCCTGGACTACTGGAAAGGCGCATATTGTCGCGCAGTCATATGCATATGTGCATGCGCATATATATATATATATATGTATACATGGAAGCTAGCATATCCCAGGACATTGTGACTAAGCACAACTCTTCCACTTCGCTGAAAGAAGATACTCAAATCTTGTGATCGCAATTGCAGGGCCTTACACCTTGTCTCTTTTCTGTAGACATAGTACCTGGACAACAGCGTGAGGGAACCCCCCCCCCGAACAGGGTATTCTCTTGAAAAGTTATAACCGCAGGACCACCCTGGATAGCGATGCCTAATCCTCCTCTAATACCTTTGTAGAGCACCAGCTAACAGTCTGGAGGATCAGCTTGGTGGGCCGCAGATCATGGTGCCGAACGGTGTGACGCATCAGGCGGCTCAGTGAAAATGCCGCATGCGGGGCATTTGGTTACACAGCTATACTCTGAGATCCCAAGTGCATGAGACGTTTTGACCATACTGCAAGCCCATCACAACCCCTTCACAATTCAACTACTAAACTAGCTAGGCAGCCCCGCCCGATAGAGTTGGGCAGAGTCTCATAAGACTAGGCATGTTGGAGTTCTTCTGTATCAAGTCTCACAAGAACAGAGCTTGGAGGCGTCTCTCCAGGTCCAAAGGGCTATTTTCGGCCGATGGTAGGTGATTATCTGGGTACCTTCATTTTTCGAGCAAGGAAAGCTTCACGAAGTCTTCCAGCGTTCAGAGGTGCCATGCTAGGCGTTCATTGGGGGCATGATGGTGCTGATCTCTCTGGAGGATCATAGGAGAACACACTTGACTTTGACCAGTGCGGAAAGGCAGTGCTGTTGGCTGCTATTCGTCGTTGATTGTTGCAGAAACCGAAGTTTCTCAAAACTACCATACCTAATTCCTACTAAGGGGCCAGACGCCTCCCCGTAAAAGACAGCAACATAATCAAAGCCTCCCTGGCATCGCTATGACAGATCTTGCGGAGAAATCCTAAATGGCCTTCGCACGTTTGAGCTGACTTCCCGCAGCTTCTGCGCTTCTGTGACAGTATGCTTGCCAGTGGAAGGAAAGGAGTCTTCATAGCGGTGTGTCACGGTCAAGCCCAAATTTATGGGTAAATCGGCCATTAATGTGAGCATTTATTTTGGCAGATCCAGGTAAACCCTAAATCTGCTATCGCAGTTATCAGCTGAAGCGTCAGGTTGTGCGGGACGATCAGGAGGTTGGGAGCAGTTGGCTGAAGCTCATAATTACCGACAGTTTTTTTTGGGGTCACTGGAATGAGGATCAGGTTTAACCTAGGGATACTTAGCAGGAATGCCCGACTTGTTGCCAAATAAACCCTGTTTGGTCAGTGTGCAGGGCTTTTTAGGTTGCTGTGATGTACGGATCACCAGAGTCGATTTGGAGATACACGGGGTCTGACAAGGGGGCCGCGGACTCCGGATGTTTGGGTCTGCAGGTTGTAGCAGCTCCCATTCTAACATGCCCGTACAAAGTACAAAGTACAAAGTAGCATGTGCATGTCCCTCCACTTTCTGCGCATCATCCCCATGGCAACACTAGAACCTTGGCATGTCTGGGAATATAGAATCTACGCAGCTGTCAAATGCAAGATGCTGAAAGTAGGCAAAGCAGGGGTCGGAGTGGCTAGGAGGCCCTGCGGTCTAAAACACTTAATCAAACACACATACACAGCGGTGAAGAAATTCTGGCAAAGACATGAGGCGGGCAACGATACAGTCTAGACATAAAACCCGAAGACTCGAACAGTGCTGAGGGGCAAGTACAGGCTAACTAGATTACACTTGCAGGTACCCTTCATCTATTTTTAGCGCCCTGGGGTCCCTGACGGTCCCCCCCACAGTGAGATCATCCTTACTGGCTCCCAAAGCTGAACACATCTTTCGACAGCTTCCTATATGCTGCAAGTTTTTTTGTTTGCAAAGGTTGCTTGTTTCTGCAGATCTCCTGATCTCCACCTCAAGGATATTCCAAACCCTATATCTACTCCACCCTTCTAAGCCTTCAAACCCAAACCCCAAGTGTTTTATCATGTTTTTGAATTCGGAGGCCTAAAATCTACACGCCAGCCCTCAAGCCCCAACCGTACCGATCCCTGCAACCCTCAAGTACCTGAGACTCGAAGCTCTCAGCTCTTCCCTGGTTTGTCTATTGTCGGAATCTTGAATTATATGGCTTCATCTGAATTGTGTGCCCTCGAGGGGTGTTTTCTACCAAGCAGCGTGACCCTTGCAATTTTGCAGGGCATGGCCGCGATCTTGGACTGGCTGTCTTACGTTCCCAAGGAGCCATGTCTGTGCCTTCCAGAATACTCGGCTCCGGAAAAGGATGACGTGACTTTCAGTGCAGGTAGTTATATGGGGTCTCTAATCTGAGAACAGGCCTACGGAGTGACACTGCAGATGCAGCACAGCAGACCCGCAACCATTCCTCGCATTGATTCCAGGACTTGCTATATGTTGGCCTCCTTTTCAACAGAAAGCAGTCTTTGTGTCCAAGTCCACAGATGTTGCTATTTTGTGTTGGGATTCTGTGCAGGGTCCAAAAGCAAACGACGTCCTGTATCTCACCATTATGTCAGAATTGGGTATGATCACTTCTGAATACGGGAAGATACAGGGAGTAGGCAGCTGAAGATTGGCAATTATGTATGAAACAGGTTTTGGGGCGTGATGCATACTTGATCGTGCTATCCGCTATCAGCAGCGTAGCTCTAATACCGTGTGGCACGTACGTGGCCAGGATTTTTTATCCTGCAGCCCCATGCTCATACGCTGCAGTTCTAAAGGCTGACCATTTTCTGTCGCCCGCTGAAGTCAGAGTCGATCAAAGAGCTTTCCGAGCTTTCCTGTATGAACCCCGCTACGGGAGGATCCCTACTGTGAGAAACCCAGGAAAGTATCCATGATTAGGTAACCCCCTCAATTCAGGCCTTTTATTTGGCTTGAGGTGTTGCCCTCTCGTAGATGTCCTGAACCCCTTGACACACAGCTCTTGCCTGGCTTCAGGACATCTCTTGCTTACCACCAGTGTGCATGCTCCTGAGAGACGCCGATGGCCTTGGGGGTGCTTGAACTTTTTTGGGGGTCCCGTACACGCTTTACTGTTTGCTTGCCGACGTCCCGGGGTTTCTGCTGTAAGCACTTTCAGGCATTGTCAGGAGAGGGCCCTTGCTCGTCGCGCCAGGATGAACGAGTTTTGCTGATCATGGCAGAGGTTCAAAGGGGAAATGAGGCTTTGTCTTGCTAGTCTACTCAGCTTACTGCCTTGTTTTGACAAGGACACGAGGTATTCAGATCATTCAACCCGTCGAGGCATCCTGCCTACCTGGTGAGCCAAGATGTTCCATGGTCATCTTACGGCGCTGTATACGGATCATGCCCCATTGTAGTCATGGGCATTTGTACATGCTCACGTCTTTTGAGTTTACCAGAGCTTGATGTTCTGTCTTCATACAACAACTTACTCGGACAAACCTCAAGCCTGCAATACCTGCGCACTTGATCAAGCTATCACAAACATAGAACTTACTGCTGAAGGACTTTACTGGCTTCTAGCTTGTGCCAGGTTAGCCAGACAGACCTCTGAGCAACAAAAGTAACTTTGTCTGTTTCCTTCCTGGTACATGAGTATAGTTAGAATGCACCCGGACAGGAAGTACGTCAGATCCTCTATACTATATAGTGCATATTCCACAGTGTTGTCCAACCCCATGAAACCATGTGTAATTAGTTCTAAGCCCCACGCACAGAGAACCGAAGGGAGGACCCTTTGAAAGCTGGCCACAAGCCCAACATCCAAGACTTGACGCCCTGAAACCCTTAACCCTACACTCTCAAACCTTGCGCCCCTCAAACCATGCGCCCTAATCAGTTAGCCTGTGTACCCCTGAAACCATTGACTTAACCGTAAACCCGGCATGGGGCCTATAGACCCGAGACCACTATCCCTAAACATCGTCAACCTTTACTCGACGTTTAACCGTACTAATGCCAAGCCCTAAACATCCTAACTTCTCGTTCCGCCACTACCAGGTCAGCCTTCCGGAAACGACCCCTGGGACCGAGACGTCGAGTTTGAGCCGACTCCGCGGGGTCCTCGTAGTTTTCATCGAAGACGGTTCTAAGGGTTCTGTTGTTCATGTGCTTGTAGTCAGGCTATCGGCCTTTAAGCTCAGCGCGTCCCGCCCGTTCGGGCTGGCACTTTCCTGCTGGTCCGGTGTTTTGGGGGTGGGGAGAGATTGGTTTGGTTTATTGTTTAATTTCCGTGGGCTCCGGGCTAAGAAATGTTGTGCTTCTTTTGGTGGTGCAAAGCTTGGCGGCTTCGCGTCACGCAGGTGCGTAAGCACTTCTCCGGGCCCGGGCAGTTGAAGAGGGGTCTCCAATTTTGGGCCACTCTTGGTCGGCTGCCAATACCGAGGAGCCGGCTGTTTTGGAGTACTGGGGTGTGCTCGAAGCACACAGTAATGCAGATTCACGTGGATTATCCCATCCACAAGATGTTTAAATGTCAGACTCCATGTTCACTCAATCAGCTGGACGAGTTGATGGTTCTCCGGGACGAGTTACAGAACCTCTCCACATCTCAGCTTCAAGGCCAAAGTAGGGCAATAGACGCAAGCGTTGGTAGGCCCATTTATGCATAACGGCACCTCTTTCGGGATTGTGTGTGGTCATTTATTGCGTTCTGCAGAAATAGAAACGGCACCGGTCCAGTCTGGATTGTCAGACGCGCCGGATTCTTATCGCAACAGCGCAGAGCGTTTGCAGTGGATCTTACACTTAAGGAAGACTTGTAGACTTGGAGGTCCGTACTTCGAATTCCCGAACTGGTGTCATGTAAGCCTCATATAAAGTTGCAGGGATGAGACGCTACTACGTCACATGAACTCCAAGTATAGACCTTCTTTATAACTCAGTTTTAGAAGCGCCGCCCGTTACGTCACCCCAGAAAACGTCCGCAGCATCTGAGGCTTCCGTATGACCCGCGCGACTTTCTGCGGGCCACTTCCTGAGGACATGGACACGTAGCTTTGGTCAAATGACATCTAACATGATATAGTCCTGACAGATCACCTGTCCAATATCCTTAGCATGCCAACACATACACAGCAAACATGCCAAAATGAGCCGTGCATGTTAGGTTTCTGGAGCTTTTGGGGGGACTCGCTTAGGAATCGGTTTGTTGTCGCTCTGGTACTTTGAAGGCGAACCCTTGGACCCTAATTCGGAAAAAAAACTCCCATACCCTAAAACCTTAAGCCCCCAGCCCTTTCCTACCCAGGGCATCATCGACCATGAGGGTGGCCGAAAGCGCGGCTTCTTTGATGCAGGCTCTTGGATCGAATACCTGGAGGCCCGGTGATGCATGATGTAGAGTGTGCATCATAGGGCGCCGCAAGCAAGCCTACACTCTAAGCAAAACAGTGTAGAGCCACCAAAGTCTCAGGCACGCCCTCAGCCTCTAGTTAGTGTGTAGCGTTTTGAATTGAGGCCTTTGGCCTTTTGACTTAGGTTGTCAATATCTTATGGAGCATAACCAGAATCCATGGGACTCCCAGTTATACCAGGATGGTAGCATTTTCACTCTGACATACATTCAGGACATACATTCAGGCAGTGCAGGGTTCAGGGTTCAGGGTCTGGGTGGTTGAGGGTCAGCAGTTTCAGTGAGGCTTTGGAGTCTAGGGATTCGGAGGTTCAGGATTTGGAGGGGTTTAGAAGTTGAGAGTTTTAGAGTTCATTCTGGTGTAAGGTTTTGTTTCTGGGGAGCTTGGGGTTATTTGAGCGTGTAGTCCTCCCCACAAGCACGCACAGGTTTTGGAGTTTCTTCCGTTTTGCAAAATCTACTTGCAGTCAAGACCTTCAGAGCACAAATGCATATCCGTCTCAAGACAATCGGTAGCAACTCCCTCCCTTGACAATCAAATTCCCCACGATTTCATATCTCGTGATGAATGTTCATGTATGTATAAATATATATATGACATAAAGAAGTAGAGCATTGAGAATATTTCTCATAATGGGGTCAGGGGGTGATGAGTGACGGGAGGTGATAATCGAAGGAAGTTTTGCAACCGGCCGCTGATCAGCACAAGTTGACTTGCGTGTCGTGGCCAGGTGTTGGAGACCCACTTCAAGTAATGTAGAAGCCTCACCCGCTATCGAATCTATGTAACCTTCCTTATATATATATATACATATGTAATATTCCCCGGGTTATAGCTGAGATATAACGGAGACAAGTACTGTTTCAAGTGCCATGAATTGTGGTCATGGGACTTGTCGCATATGGTGATGCGAAAAGCAAGGAGCTGCCATGTCATAGACGGCAGGGCTGGGGCAAGACCGTCATCGTGGGACGAGCTCGACTGGGAGGCCATGGGACGTTACACGTGTTTTGTTCCGAAAGAGGGCTTCCTAACCATGACACTGTTGTATACATACAGCATATACATATATATATATACACACACACATTTTTATATGTGTATATATATATATGCGTATGTATATGTGTATGTGCTTAACCGTGGGGGGAGGGGGGGCTCGAGATATGTAAAGATGATGGGAGGATCACAGTGGCCCCCAAAGGGCTAGTCCTAAGTTGTGAAAACCAGGTGCACATGAATGTCGGTACTAATAGGACCCAAGCGGCAACACAGGCAAAGAGAGCTCGTCCACAAGTGTGCCAGCTTTTTTAATAAGTGGTTTGTACGGCGTGCACAAGGAAGACTTCTGATGTTTGGGCCGCATTTTGCTGACGATAGGCTCAACAGACATTGCAACTCCTGAAAGCCCAAAGAAAATCTCTTGATGAGGCTTTAGATCGTAAGATGCAGAAAATATTAGTTAGATATTGCTTGTGTGGGTTTCGGAAAGCAGGGGTCCGTTTCTGTGGAAACAGCCACGTGTACGTGGGATAGAGGTCTTGAGTCCTAAGCCTGGATGCGAACAACCTTCCACTTGTTTCACCGCAACATTCCTGCATGATCCCACAACTATCTTTGAGAGCGTAGCAATCATCAAGGTTAATATCATTTGTTGCAGTGGAGGGTTGATGTTTTCCCTGCACAAGGTTGTTGTCCTTTCTTATATTACGGATTTTTGTGATCACAATTTTCGTGCGGTTTCCGGACAGCTGGAAGAAGAGGATCGACGGCAGGTTTTGGAGGTTTGAACTGGGGTTAGGGCGTGTAATCTGCATCAAGAATTACTATGCATGATCGTGGATTTTGGATTGGAGAAAGGGCTTGTGGCGCAGAAAATGTACTGGGCGGTTATTGGCTTCAGGGTAAGCACTTAGCCCCTCAGTTAAACAGTGCCGAACTCTGGGTTTGTGGTTTACTGTAGCCTCAGCCGTTGCAAATATGCATAAAAGATGGATCGCCACCGTATGCTCAAGATGAGATTGAAAATGCTTGAAGGCACGTTTGTCTTTATGCAGTCCGTCATATTGTACGCACCTAAGTAGCACAAACACATTCAGCCCTGACTGTTGGGATAAGTACTTTGGAGGTGCATTGGCAGCCTGCCAGAAGTTGACTTCAAAATTTTCTTAAGTCCTACGTAAGCCGTATACCCTGTGTCTGAGACTCACGGGTTTAAAGGGCTTCTGGTGAGCTATAGCAGCAAGGAACTTCAAAGTGCGCTGACAAGACATTGGGGTCTGGATCTGCAGACTAGTGGCTAGTACCTTAGGCCATAGGTATGCAGCAAGAAAACGGGGATGGCTGCTTGCTTCAGTGGCCAGCTTTCAGCAGATAGCCTTTTGAAATTCTAATTAACCTTGGGCACCCATCCACAGAAGCCTCGCAGAGAAATTCTGCCTCAGGTGTTTAAGGCTTTAGGTTCACCGCCTGCTTATACTGAGCCTCAAACCGGAACCGTCGGGGAATACATGATAAACCCTTAAAGCTTGCCAAATTGCAGCCCAGAGACCAGAACCCTTGGCACTAGCAGCTACAAGCTCTGGACACCAAAGCGTCAAGCCCACGTCCTAAAGCACTGTAGGCATGCCCATGGGCGTCATTGCGGCCAGGGACTCAGTTCATGGCTGCACCCGCACATAGTCAGCCATATGCGTGTGTCACGAATTACCGTGATTTTGTGTTGGGACAAGGAATATATAGTGTGAACCCCTTTCTAAGAAATAGTGTTCAAGGAGTTTGGGTCTTTGCGCATTCTTGCTGTTGCCAAGAGAGTACTTCAGTTGCACATTAAGTGCCCGGAGAGATTCTCCTTTATACTGCCCATGTGCTTCTAGACTCCAGTCAAGCAACAAGGGGAAACTACACTTTCTCCCAGTAGCAGGTACCATCTCTTAGTCGTCCCGTTTTTGCCCAACTACTCCTTCCGATTGCATTATCGATTGGCAGCATTTTCGGGTGTATGGCTTCTCGCGGCCCTGTGGCATATGGAACATGCTTTCCAACCTCTGCGATGACCTTGGGCGCGTATACGCGAACCCTCGGCCTCTGAACACTGCATCCACCATGAGGCCTTGTAGAACTATACATCCATGACCACACCCCAAAAAAGGCCAACATCCCGCAAAACATTCAGACAGTCGTAAACGTCCAACCCACAGCCTCCACATGACAAACGCCATTGGAATGAACGCGGACTAACTGCCAGAAGAAGACGTATACATGTATCAATGTGAGCCAAAAAAGAATAGAGTATGAGCCTCCGGAGGTTGAGACACGCAGTGTAGATCGATTGGTGCCCGCGGATCCCTCGAATACAGAAAGCTGCGAGGCACCGGGCTGTGTTGAAGGCTTGGGGTTGGATTCATGCTATATGGGGCCTGGTGGGGTCATGAGGAGAATCTGTTGCAAGAGGGGATTGAAGCCTGAATGAGAACATAATCTTAAGTTCTTCTGGTTGCACCCACAACCAAGCAGTTTGTGTTTGATTTCTAGTCATCGTCCAGACCTCAGAAATCACATCCCACGGCTTCTTAGTGCACATGAAGGAGGAGATCACGTTGCTCCATGGCTTGCATTGTTCGGGAAGACCTGATAAAGCAAGATAGGGCTGAAACACGATTCCGGCCATGAGCTTGTTCACAGAGCTGAGATATTTGGCATTGTGAGAAGCTCTGGCACTTCCGCCTGCAGTGAAGAGTCTCCTAGTTATAAGCCTGGTTACAAGTGGCCTGCGCCATTTGTTGGCGAGAAATATATGGTGACACGTGCTATAAACCGTGGATATGCGATTGAACTAATTATCAGCGTGATCTGTTAACTATGCGGGGGCCACCCTAATGTACATGGACTCATTGGGAGATGGAGACATGCGGCCAATGCCTCAAATCTTTTGAAATCCTCAGACTGTTGCCCCTTGAGCTGTACGTGGACCCCACAACGCTGACTGTTGATGAACCTATTGCCGCCTCTAGCCACTAAACCCAAAAGTCTTCACCAGCCAGTCCAAGCCACACCGTCCAAGCACCAACACCACAACCTACAGCTCCTTGGCCAGCCAGCCGTCCCTTAAAACTGTCAACCCGCCAACCTTCGACCGGAGTCGGAAACCCAAAGACTGAAGAAAAGACTTTAGCAACCCTAAAGCCTCAGACTTATATCCAAACATTGCCAAATATCTTATCACTTGATCTTGCCCCCTGAAGGTAAAGGAGACCAATGGCGGCAAGGCAAGGGGTCGACTTTCGATCGCAGGAACACTCTGGGGCCTTTTAGGCTTAGCTTGTGCCGTGTTTGGTAGATGACTTATGGGCTGTGTCATGAAAGCTTGTATGGCGTAGGTATGAATGGCTCAGTACGACCTCACATGGGTCTGCCACATGCCTCATGGCTTCTGGGAGCCAGTGTCAGAATTTTCCTAGCAAAGCTCCTTTTGTATAGAACCGTATGCCCTGCGATGGTCAGGACTTAGGGTTTAGAGCAGGATTCTTCCTTCACATAGCCCGTGGAATAGTTGTAAACTGATTCAGGATACGTGTTGCCCTCGCCGAAATCCGCACATGGATGCACTACCTGTTACCTGGGTATTGTTGTAGACCCCCATGCGCCTTTTTAGGGGATCCACATCTAGATCGGTCCCACAAACAGCAAACCTTGAAATCCCCTGTGGGTAGGCAGAGTAAGCAAAGCAGCAGTGCTTGCTAGAAGCCATTAGCCACGGAAGGTTCTAGCCAGGTTCCCATTCCAGTGCTGTCCTAAACAAGAAGCTTGAAGAAGTAGGAAACAGATCCTCGTCATGCAAACTTTACATAAATCTAGCCTGAAAACCTGCAAAGCCTGATGGCTGACAGCTCGGGAATGACTCTTTTTGCCCAGCCCTCTTGAGCCCGAAGCAGAGTCGCATTCGCCAGGTCTGGTTCCCTGACAGCGCCTTCAAGACTGCGCAGGCGCTTAAGGACGGCAAGCCGGGCCTGGGTGCAGATTTCAGGCTGATCTTGTTCATGCGCAGATTTTAATTCTGAGGGCTTCTATTCTGAAGTAAAAGGGCGCGCAGTAACTGTATCACGAGATACCCTGAAATCAGACCCTTGTTCTGCTTGTAGTGCCATCCTCTTCACGATAGTCCTCCTTGTCGTCTGTTTCAATCACGTGAAAGTCCACATTTAAGTATCCGGATTGCTCGATGGCCGAAAACCTGCAGACTTCAAGCTGAATGGGCAAAATCAAAAAAGTCGGTTTGAGAGTCTATCACGATCATAGGCCCTTTTTTTGCGACTCAGACAAGGATTGCAATGGGGAAGCGCCGGTGTGTTTCTTTGGGATCCTGAGATCCTGCTAGATTTGTCTACAACTGCAGTTCTCAGAAATGTGCTGTGTTGTCCCAGAGTGATTAGAATTAGCATTTGTAGCTAAAAGTCGAGTCAGAGGGTTGACATACATGCCTTGCACATGTCAGAAGGAACGCACGATCTGCTTTGTTGATTGGCAGCACCCCGAGAAAGACGCCGGGTTCGACTGGGATTCAGTACTGCCACGGAAGGGATACCGATGTGGAGGGTCTATGGGCCAAGGCTAGAGCTTGCGGAGCCATTATTGGGTTAGTACTGCTCGCACAACTTGTTCAGCCTGGCTCCAGAAATAAGAGAGGAGCCCATGTCATCTTCTCATTGAACAATAATCCTCACATGTGACATCTTCATTCACTGGATTTTTCAGATATCTAAGTTAGGATTGTATGGCCGCGTCTGAAGGACTTCAACCGAGGAGAGAATCTGCCGGCGCACTTCTCAGAGGGGCATTCCGTCGATGTGGCGGTGTTGACGTTTGGTGGTGCCTTGAAACAAGGAGAATACTATGTTTGCAAACTTGTTTGGAAAATCCTGGAGGGTGCCTTTGAGGCCCCCAAACTGCGACTCTTATATTAAGAAACATCAGCGCCTACATGCTTCCAGGTTTACTGGCGGTCTGTTGGAACCTGCAACCCAGAAACACCCCTCGACCTGCCCATCTGTCAATGCGCAGACAGCAATGAGGACAGTACCAGTAATTGAAGAAACGCTCGTGCCAGATACTGTTGGGAGACATTGTAGTGATTCTAATGCTGCTTTAGACTGGGTGTACCCAACTTTCCGGCTGGGAGCCCATAAGCAGCAAGTTGGACGCAACCAAGCGTACGTACACTAGGAGGCCCTACTGGTCCAAGTGCCTTACGAGTGAAAATTTGGCCCGTGTGAGTCTCAAAGTATCCGTATCAGGTCCATCTGGGCCCAAAGCATGTACTGCATAGATACCCGGGTCCTCACGATGGTCGTTGAGAAAGTGGTACATCATACAGTAATGGTTCGAACTTTGAGAGATGCCGCCGAGGTGATCATCTTCGCCAACTGGCGAGGTTTCTCCGGTGGTACCCGTGGCCTGGCTGCAAGAGCAACCTTGGAGCTCAAAGCTTTCAAACCCCGTGCTGAGAGTCTAAAGTTTGGGAGACATGGTATTTACCTGGAGCCCCAAGGTCAGGGTCCGACTAGCCCAGTCCGACTGCAATTCGAAATACAAGATCAGGGCCAATGCGCCCGTAGGCAAAGCTTTCAATTTCCAGAGATTTGGTCACAGTTTTTCAGGTCGGAGTGCATTGTGATGCCTGTACTGATTGCATTTTGAGAGTCAGGGCAGAATGTGGGGATGTGATTATGCTCCTCCTTCTCTGGTACGTGCTATCGTACACATGCAAAGGGTGTCGAGAGCATCCGACTGAAGGTTGTCAAGTCCACGTTCCAGATTGAATTGCAGTTGGAAGTTAGCGCGTTCAGACGTTCGCCCCTCCATTCGTGAATTCCTGTGCTGTTGGAATGTACTCTGTAAGCCAAAGCTAAAAGTACCCGCATAGCGCTTGCTCTGGCCCCAAAACAGGCTCTACATATCCATCTCGGCGCCTGAGCACATACCAGGGGCCATCTCAAGTTTTGTGCTTACAACTTGTATCCTCTAATAGCGTTTAACTCCAATCATTCTTTCTACCGAGCTCTATGGGTTCTCTTTGGGAATGAGGTGTGTCCGGACATGATGAAGTAGCAGACTTTCAAAATTACCCCGCACAAATACGTAAGAGGAACCTCATAATTAATCCCTTTCAGCCTGTTTGCATCCATTGGATCATATAGTATCCTACTTTGCAAACCCCGGAGCCTTTAACCCTCAACCCTGTCCCTACAACCTCTCAGGGTACCTGAGACCCCTGAATGCTTGACGATGTGAATCCACATGTCCCCTTTGAAGGACCTGGGATACGCGGTTTCGAGAAAGCACTCAACCCTGCATTCATATATGCCCTTTCAAGGACCCGAGCGAACCCTGGCTTGAGAATCCCTCAACCCGCAAAGTACCCTTGTTTTGAGAACCCCTCAGCCCTGAACGCTATGCGCCCACATAACCCACTTGAGAACCAGCCGTGTATTCATGGATGAACTCCGGAAGCTCCTAAGCCAACACTCCGCTTCAAAGCAGGATGAGGGTCCAAGCGCACCCTTGTTTTGAAAAAACACCTAAACCTCACACCCCCATAGGATACCAAAGCCCCAAGTTACTGGACCCTAAAGGCTATGGATCCCCGGAATCCCACTACGAGGACTCAACGGTACCTCCACTTTCAAAACCCCTGAAGTCAAGGCGACATGTACAACGAGATTTTGAAGTTTGGAGCGCCCTGGCCTGGCTAGGGGATCATTACTTGGTCACTCTTGCATATACTCTCTAATTCTTGTATGCGAAGCACACGCATAGGTATACACAACTCTAAAAAATTTGCTAACATCGCACTAAAGAAACAAGAGTATGGGTACCGGGATGACTTACTACACCTCTGCTTCTCACCACTCTCCGAACGAGCCCAAAGCATGTTTCATTTGGGGCTTAGTTTGGGTTTAGAAGTTAGGGGGGAAGGCGGCTTGTGGTTTGTGGCTTTGTTCCAAAGGTCTCAGGGTTTTGTCTGTTTATGTTAGGCTTTCGGGTCCAGGTTTTAGAGTCTGGGTCTGCTTGGCCTGTTTCTTCTTACAGTGAAATAGGAGATACATGCTGTAGAGATTTTTTGAGGGGTCTGCCCCTGCATGATAAAGGGCAAGGCAACTTGAGAGTAGGCATCAGCTCTCGGGCATCTTCATGCACAGGACCTTCTCCATAGGAAGCAGCACGCAAGGGGATAAAACAACATGGATCTCACACAACAAGTATTTTGGCCTGCAGTGGCACCCGCTGCTGTCATGGCACATGCCCTCGCTTGTTTGAGTGGTGTGACTCGTATTGCACAATGTCTGTTGGCCTGCCTTGGGGCTAGTTTGCTGAGCACTTGTACATGTTCATCGCTGAGCTCTGTGACACCAAGCTTCGACAGAGGATCAGCGTGAAAGTTCTTCATAGTCTCTTATTTGTGGCTTTAATGAGGGCAATTTGGCCTAGGCTATCCCTGTCTCTTTCGCGCAAAGGGCATGTTTTTTTCAAGATGAACGCGTTGAAGAAGGCATCCGTGGCGATAAGAAAGCATCCGTTTGGCGGATGGCAGAAGGATCCGTTCGTTTCTTTGCATGCTCTGTGAAGACCTTACCTGGCGATATTTAACATTAAAACGATAGAAGGAACCCTTACAGTTGGCCTACGGTCCCGGCATATCCAAGTAGCGAGTGTGCCTGGTTTTTGAGCCCATGCTGAATGCTTCAAAGCCAGCGCGCTGGAGGCCATGATTGTGGATGCGCTGGTCGAGTGCCCCTGCATCAACTGGATGGCCAAATTATGCCAAATTAAGGAACTAAGCCGTGTAAGTTGCCGCAGAATGAGGAAACACAATTGTGTATGTGCATCCAGATTTGGTGACTTATGTGAGGAACAGCAACCCAGTCATGTGCTGAGCATGCTGCTTGAGATGAGGATATGAGGATTGGCTTAGGCCGCGGGGTTGCGGGTGAAGGAAATACTCCTCCAGTGTGGGTCGCTACTTATAGCTACATGGACATCCAAGTACTACGCGCGACTACACATCAACACACCCCAAGATAACTCCACGAGGCGCTACAGAACATGAAGGGCGTGGCACGGGAATTTATCTTGGCCTTATAGGCTCAAAGGCGACGTAAATCCTCGAGGCTTCGATTCTTTTGGTGTAACAGGGGTTTGTATGCTCCCTTGTTGTGTCTGCAGAACCTTGCTGAGTTGCATTCCTGTGCCTACTGCGCTTAGAGGCCGTCATCGCGCCCAGAACTTGTAAAGAACATGGCGGCTACCCTGAAAGGTGAGTGTCCAACCTCCACAAAGGAAAAGTTGCTCAGTGTAATCTTCAAGAAATCCGTCGTGGGACCCTGGAATCTCAAGGTAATCCCAACATCTCACTGTCAGGACACCCGGACATGGACCCACAATTTCAAGGTTGTGTTTTTGGGCCCTCTTGGGCCCTTTGGGCGAGAGTGCCCGAAAAATTGCTAAGCTTATGCCTTTATTTTCCTTCTACAATTCTTTTATAACCTTTAGGAAGGCGTTGAGGGAGTTTGACGAAGCTGTAAGTGGCATGGCATAGCAGGGAGTTTCTCAAAATAGGAACTTCCTAGGTACTAGGAAGTGTAGGGACATTTGGGAGTGCATGATTGCAAGGACAAGGAGATCGTAGAGGTCCCCTGAGGGGTTGTTTGAGAAATTCCCTCTGCTACCGCCAGCGCCTTATTTTGGCTTCTGCCATAGCTTTGAATTTGCGCATGGCAGACTTATTGCCACGTGTGCGCTGAAGCCTTCCTCCCTACACCCATACCAAGCACTACCAGACCTTACACCCGGCGGTGCCTGAAGCCTTCGCTGAACCCTATACGTTCAGTTTGAGCTGAGTAGGCTGGTGCCAGGTACGAGCAGCCCATCTTCATCTACATCCCCAAGCATGGTGAGCTCCGTGGAGGAGCTTGGGTGGCCTTTCCGGCATCTGCTTAGCCCCCCCCCCCCACCTCGCAAAAGATTGAGTGGAGGTATCGAGTGCATGTATCAGGCGAGAAGCGGCATCTTCATAATCTTTATTAGTAACAATACAGCAGTAAATGATCCAAGGACAGGCACTGCAAAAGCCTGTTCATCGAACCCTCTCCGGCCTGAACTGCTTGTGAAGTTCTTCAACCTCGCTGACCGAATCAAGACATAGGATATCGGGGAGACGAAGCCGTCAAGCCGAACATCAATGTGCGAAATCCTCAGTCCCGATGCGAGTTAAGGGCCTACGGAGTTGAGCGCCCTGAGCCCCAAACCCCAAACCCCAAACCAGACACAGCCAGGTAATCGACCCGGCGATCAATCCGGACAAGATGGAAATGTGCCATGGTTCTATGTTCTTTTGGACAGCTTCATGGTTGGCATGTATAGGGACCCGCAACCGACCCCTGGATAGCGTGCAATTCTTCATCACATTTCATCACAAAGATCCCTACATGCTCTCACAATCCTACAGCAATCCCCCAGAAGCCCCAGCACGTCAAAGTCTAAGCCCATCCTTCTTGAGAGTTTCCTTGTGTGTGCGTCTCGATATCCCACACCCCAAAACGGGTGGGTTTCGGTGAGCCCGTAGTCTGAAGCCTAGGGCGCCGCCGAACAGGTCCGAAATCTGGACCTTGAAACCAGAACGGTAAAAACGACTAATAATTGAAAGTTGCACAAGATATGGCCCTAACCAGGATACTGAATCCACACAATCCTATTTTACAATAGTAAGCTAAACACATTAACGGTAAGGTCAGGGATGAAGTTCTGTGGTAAAGGCTCTGCACATGAAGTAGGAATCAGGCCAAGTCCCACTCGCTCCTGCGTACTCGAGCCCCTTGCGCACCAGGCTGCGACTCCAACCCTGCCAGCCTAGAGCCCGAAACTCCAAACCCTCAGTTGCAGCGAGCAACCCTATAGACGATAGCAGCTGAACACTTAGGCCCTAAACGCCAAAGCTGTTTCAGTACGGCGTGCTAGAAACAATCTCAGTTCCACCCCTGCAGCTGATACATCCCTATATAAGCCCCACTTGTACTCGTCAGACCCACGAAAGCTCTCCAACCTAGGCCCCAAGCCGTAAACCTTGCAATCCAACGCCCCAGACCCTACAGATCATCAACCCTAAACCCGAACCGTTCGCGATGTGCAAACCCCAAAGCGCACCAGACTCCACCAGACTCCACGAGGTATGCGGATGTGGATGCTCGCGGAGGCATCCTGGAGCCTCCAGGCATCGTGGAGGCGACCGGGTTCAGGGCTAATAGGGTTTGGAGTATTCTTTCGTTGGGTTTAGGGAGGTTCCTTGAGGGGATACTCCGTGTGCAAAGCACATGTGGGTTGCTCAACGTTGTTGACTGCTGTGTTTTTTACATGTCCAGGGCATTTTTTTGCGGGAACTCACCAATCAAATTCAACTTGAGGGTTTGCCATGGCTGTTCTAAGCTGTGCTGAGAGTTTTCGGGATTGCGGGCTTTCAGATTGAGGATCTTTCAATTCCAAAGAACCGGGCGGCACCTGCGCTTACGCTTGTTGACGTTTAGGGTTTTCCATACTGCCCCAAGGGTCCAAGCATCCAAGATACACGTACTCCCCTACTCAATTGTTGGGTACTTGGACTCTTCGGGTTGGGAAGGCAGGCTTCGGCTACCCTTTCATTCTATGCCAATGGTGCCTTGAAGTCCCCTGTACGAGGTCCTATCTTGCTCTGCGAACGGGAAAGGATACAGCAGCTGTGAGAAGCTACCAAAGGTGTTACCACTGCTCCCTAAGTGCAGGAGCTCTCCAAAAAATGATGAAACTGGCGAAGCTGCCTAGACTCGTTCTGGGGTCACCTGAAACGCATATTATGGGCTTCATTTTCCAAGCTCTTACGTGAGTTCATCTACAACGAGGTCCCTCTGTTCTTGCTACCCGGGCTACCTTCCCTAGGAAGCAGGATTGAGTGGGCGTTTACAGCGACCTCCCGCGGACCTCAACCCAAACAGGGGTTGATATGGAAAGTTGTCCCCAGCTCGTCTTACTTTTCAGGCTTCTGGAACTAGTACCATTGGGCCAGAATCGTTCCTCGCAAGGTTTCCATGCTGATGCTCGGCCTACACTTGCAAAGAAGATTGAATAAGTTTTAGATGGTTTCGGCGTTGGAAGCATCGAGGTCAAATACCGAGCGCCCCAGCAGGCGGGGAGGGAAACTGGATTTCGCCTTCCATCTATGCCGTAGGATATGATTCCAGGGACCGCAACTTCTTGTCATGATGTCTGACTCCGACTTTGAAGCAGGGGTCTAGCCAGGGTTGCGCGTCTCAGGATGGTAGCGTGATGGGTTGGATTGAGGGTGCTTGCAGCGATTTTCCAGGAGCCAGCTGAAGGGAATTCAACGTCAAGAGTTTTTTTTTTAAGTAGGAGAAGCGGGTTTCTAAAGATTGGGCTCCTACAATATTGTCTTAGTTGGAAGGGGCACTTCAGTTATGTCCCGTATTCTTGGCAACTGAAGCACTGGGCCGGCCAGGTCGCTTGCCGCTGTCGGTTGTCCCGAAAGAAGTACCAATTACCAGATTACCAACATCCAGCGTCTGTTTTCCATGTCATTCTCGATCATGGCGATTCAGCTCAGTGAGTCCAGTTCCTTGAATCCCTGTTCAACCCCAGTTTCCTTTTCATGTTCCATTTTCTTGCCAGGTCTTGCCAGTCGAGGCCTACACTGGAAGTGGGTTCGCTCCACAATCCCAAGGCAATTTATATGCAATCTTGCAATGCTACACCTTAGACCTACACATGGCCCCCAAACCTCGAGTCCTAACCTGAAGCCCCTATTAAACCCCCATACCCTTGAACCCTGAAATCAAAGCTTCAACTCCTACTGAGCCCTGCTCTCGGGGCACTTACGACCCCCGCATCCCTATGCAAAAATAGCAGAGGGGGCTAAGGGTAGCCTGCTTTGAGGAATTTTGTATGAGGTAGTCTTAAGGAGCCTAGGTAGGGTATACGGGGATCGCAGTGAGGTTGCCGGGGTCACCTTCAGGATAAGCTAGGGCTTTCCCCTGTAGACCCCCAAGTACCGGGAGAGTGGTTATATACTGTTGTGAGAACTGCCAAGAAAACAAACGGGATTCCGAGGTGGAGGCCATGCATCGCATTGATGCCAAGCTGAAAGACCTGGACTCCAAGCTTGTGGGTAAGGAGGCCGTTCAGGGCTTCCTTTTGTGATGCCGGGCTTGGGGGCTTTGTCCTTTATTTTCGGGCTTTGGACTTTTTATGTTTGGCTTGTGTTGTTTGATGTTGGTTTTGCTGGTCTTGGAGTTAGCGGGATCTCAGATTTTGTGTTCGGCTAGGAGCTGCTATAGTAAAGTGCAGCAGTCGGAAACTGCTTGCACTGGTGCTGGCATTCAACTAACCGTAGTGTGGCTTGTTGGGGTCCAGAATGTTGTTTGACTACGGTACCATGGTTACGTGTGAAATTTCCTTCGCCGATGCTGCTAAACCTCGAATCAATCGCTCCTGTCATCAGGGAGCCGCAAAAGCAGAAGTGGAGAAGGAGATCAAGGCTGGGCTGCAACATAATCCCATCCCAATTCTGACATTCAACCTGAAAAGGGCCCGACTACGACTTCAGTACAGTCCTCGTAGTAAGGCAAGGGTCTATCCGCTATCCTTCACTGGGGGGGGGGTGTTAGATTAGGGACTGAGATTTGGCAGTGAATCTATAGGGATAGGGCTCAACCCGAGGGCTCACAATCTATCAGTCCGCAGGGCTATATGGGGACTCTGTGTGGGGGAGTCCTCCGGGATAGCAACTGTCCAGCAACTTGTCAAAAGGTCAGGTCCGCTTGTTGGTCCCGACCATGAGGATGCCAGTAACTAGTATCTCTGGGATGTTCGAGGGACCTGGTGACGAATTGTTTCTTATCATTATCTCTCAGGGCTGACACTCGACTACCTCACACTGCTAGTAAAACGCACCCCTGAAAGTTCAGACCCACAATCCTTGAACACTTGCGAAGCCACCGTCTTCTGTTCAGGGTTTTCCTGGCCAGTCGGTCTTGTCACGTGTGTCCTTTGCTTCCTTATGTACGGGCATTGGGGTGAAAATCAGGTTGATAGAGCCTGGGACAAGATGATGGCATCTTTTTGAAGGTCTACGGGTTGGCTTCAAAACGCAGGAAGGTTGTTGCTTATGTTTATTGAGGGCACCATGGCATGTATGTGGCTATCTGGCAAAGGCAGCAATGAGCAGCACATGTATCTGATGCTGGACTTTCCTTTGGCTCTAGAAAATTCACATGTATGGTATTCGGCTCTAGAAGTCGTAGTAGAAAAACGACAGATCTAGTTTCTAAAAGGTTGTTGTACAAGAGACCGATGGCAGCCTGGAAGAAAGCGCCTGCTCAAAAGAATGTAGAAAGGTGGCACAACACTACCAACATGATATCATCGTGATAGCCAGTATACCTGCTACTTTTGTGTTTATAGGCTGTCCTTACAAGCCATCGGGAGATCTGGCAATCTGGTTTACACGTTGATCGGCCACTGGTCCGAAATTGGTCTGGAAAAGCAGCAAACGTTGCATGCCAGCAGCTTGGGTCTTCTGACCTGTATAGCATGACGACTGGTAAGGAAGCATCCAACCTTAGCCAGAGTTTATCTGCTGACTTAAAGTCATTTACGCACCGTCAAAAGCAGGAAAATAGTACCAAATCGGGACGTTGGTGTAAGCGCTTGTTGGAAACTGGACCTTGATTCCCCACCCGAAGATCTACACATGCAATTGATGCAACTGACAACCACGCGATGGTTGTGCTGGAAACCCCTGTTTTTCCCATATTATAGTATAGCGAGTTCGCAGCACAGGGTTGGAGGGTTGTTTTCTTGCCGAACGAAAAACGCGCGAAAGCGCGGCGACAAGTCAGCGAAAGGTTCTGATATATGGTGGTTTGGTTGTGAAATGAGATCAACATTATCTAACCTCAGGGATTTAGTGCACGGGGCGCGAAAGACCGCGAAAGCTCAGCGAGAGGTGCGTCGATTATATCATGAGTTTTCGCGCATAGGAATTCAGCGCGGCCCCCATACATCCCTGAACAGTTTGGAGCTCGCTCTCTCTCTCTCTCTCTGAGCCAAAAAGTGTTGATCTTGGACTCCACAACCTTGTTATTATATTCCTTGGCTTGAATTGGCAGACCTTGTGCGAACATTGCGAACCCTTCAGGACGAAGGAAGACCTGATCATGTTGTTTCAGTATGAAGCATGCAAGGATTGCAACGGCTTAGCGGTCCTACTCATGCGTCTGCACTGGCACCTGACATAATCCTCACTGTCTCACTAGACTGTACACCTTTCACCAAACCACCTCGGACGTGCTACCTCTGCTTGGCAATTCCTATTTGAACAGCGTCGGAGCCAAATCAAGTACTTTCAGTCCAGACAAGCCCAATAAATTCCAAAGGACCTGCACGCCCCCATCCACAAGCGATAGTATATAAGTCAAAAGATCAGTACTAACATTATGGATGTCTTAACCCTCAAAACCCTAAAACCCCTTAAATAAGATTCAGGATAGAAAAAGGAAGCGAGAACATTAGGGAGTTGATGCTGAGCATGGGGTGCCAGTATTCGAAAAATGAGGCGCTCTGGGACAATGGGCTAAGGGCTCCTATACAAAGCGAAGTGCAGCACCCGAGCGCAGGCCAGAGAAAAGCAGCTGCAAAGGGCTCAGCTGCTGAGGGTGCTTCACTAACTGGCCTCCAGCATGCGTGAAGCCATGTAGACGGTTGCTAGTGAAATTTGAGTTGCAGATTGACTGAAGTCTAGTTGGTTTGAAAAGTCATCGCGGATGAGCTTCCTAAGACAGACTTGATCTTGACAAGTCCTCATCGGGATCATGAAATCATAAGATCTTGCGAACCCCATTCCCTGAAATTAAGTCGTAAGATAAGTCACAGGTCCACATGTTTTGCTTGGAGGGAGAGACAGCGCGAGGTTTGGAGTATCAAATTACCTTGTTCATGATGATATCTGCTGATCAGCACAGGGTTCCCTTTTTAAATTTATGATGGCTAAAGGTACAACCCGTGCAACTTTTCAACGCCTGTCACCGTCATTTGCCCTGAAATTTGCTCAACCTATCAAGCACTGCGCTACATTACATGCTTTTCACTTTCTTCTTGTAGTCTTGGCTTTTGTTTACCACTACCCTGAGTACTGTATGTAGTTGTTATCATTGACCCTCACCGCAAAAGCCATGACCTGAAGCCCTAGGGCTGCTTATTGCTGCTTACCTGCCACCCACACTCTAGATCTTAATTGAGATGCACCTTGCGGCTTTTGTGCTGAGAGCCAAGGTATTCCCACAAATCCTGCACTAAGAGCAATTTGGATTTCCAAGAGGTGGCTGCTGAGAAGCAAAGGTATTCATGAAAATTGTGCGTTATGAAGCAGACTGCTTGCTAGTCCACACGTAGAGTTATAGCATGTACTACTTCCAGTTCGAGCATGTATGAACACAAGCCTCTTTCTTTTGCCCCGTAGGCTTCTTGCCCAACGAGACATTAAGCGGGTGCGCTCAATCCCCACACGTTTGGTTAAATAGAGCCCTACCGTCATGCCATGGACGTTAGAACGTACAACTTACATCAAGCCCACCCGTACTCAAGTCAAACCTAACGCATCAAACGTCTAACACCCAAACGTAACACATCGAACAAAACGTGGCGGCAACGCCATGAGCTTTACTGGCACAATTCCGTCGCCCACTGCTCTCGGGCGCCCGGCGCACCTCGAAGAGGCTGCGTTAAAGGGAAGAGCGTGCAAGCTAGAGCAGCCAGGTTTTGGCTAGCCCAATCATATCTGTAGCCCACATGATGTAAAGGTAAGCCTTTCGTTTCTTGATAACGTTCCTTTCAAGTGAGCCACCACAACGAATTTGTCAAAAAGGAGTAAGTACTCACGCTCCTGCGGAAGCCAGTTTTGACAAGGGATGTTGAGGGTTTTATGAAGGATGTGCTTTTGTTTAAAGTACATTCCCTCAGCTTCAGAGTCAGCACTTTCCGACCGTGTGTTGTGCTGTCTGGCAGCTGGTCGGGGGGGGGCCACCGCTAAATTTACAAATGTCTACAGCAGAAGCTTGAAAGCTGGAATTGTATCGCCTTGCCCCAAGGCCTGGGACGATTAAGAAAGGACTCAAACCATACATTTTCTAAGCTTCAACTCTTTGGCCTGCACTATAGTCCTGGCAAGATCGGCCCACCCGAACCCTGATTGTTCTTTTTCGGTTCCTGGCCTGTGGATTAGGACATGCCAGAGAATAAGCTAGGCTTTGCATTTAAAACAGTTTCCAGTCGGGGTCTGCATTGCCAATGCTCATGTATTGTATATGGGTTGGATTCTCGTAATGAGGTACAGCCCGCCCGGGACATGATTTGCAGGAACCACACCGGAAAGTCCGCTCTGTCCGCCATCCCCACCACGACCCTCCACCACCGCCGATGCCGCCGCCACGGCATGCTTTGGCAATCCTTGTCAAGGACCTCCACAAACTCGACTTTCCATGATTGCAAATCTGTCTCGAACTGTACTCCAGTCTGCCCTCACGAGTCCCTTAACCCTGCAAGGCGGCAGCGGGCTTGCGGGTACGGCGGCGGCGGAGTTCCGGCGCTAGCTACCTGGGCGGTGCTTAAGGGTGGTAGAGCTTGTGGAGGGTCTTTGGTTCTGATTTTTTTGGCTTAGGCTGAGCTTCCCGGTTCAACTCTGTGGTTTGCCCATTTATTGCTTGAAAGGCAGCCCGTTTATTCCTAGATCACCTTGGATGCTACCAGGGTTACCAGGGCTTAGCCCAGTTCGGATGCTCAGCCCTCCCCAAGCAGGGAGGATGAGTTTGGGCGAGTCATACCGGGTTGGGGTGACAAGGACAAGGATTGGGGATCAGACTCCGAGTAATTGCAGCTTGAGAGGCAATTAAAGCCTGATTCTAGAGGCACGTGTGATCCCACAAGCTCCATCAGGCCATCAGCACTAGTCTCAACCCCTTTTCAATTCGCGCTTGGGTGGTTCGCAGGTGTAACTAAATGTGGCCACATCTTCCCCTTGTGGTTTAGGCCAAGTGAGGCCGTTTTGCCACAAAAACAAATCCTGCACTGGGGCGGTATTCTGCAGGAGAATTGCAAGATGGGAGGCTTCTAAAAAGTACACTGAGCCAAAACAACAACCCACCATCTACTTGGGGAGGACAATGGGATAGGGAGGGTCCATTGAGTCAATGGATTCTTGCGGGGTCTTATCGTCTTGAAGTTACAAAGTCTGGACTGCATGTCCCGACATCGTCTTCTTTTTTTTTCTTGGGATTTGTTGGGAGACAAAGTTCAATTAATTAGTACCTATAATCTACCTTGACAGTATACCTGTTGTGCAACATGTTCTCGGGTACCTGGAACCGGTTTGAAGGACTCTGAGGCCAAGATTCAGATCAGGGCCCATTCTTGGAACCTTCGAGCTCCTGAGGATGGAGGTGTGAGTTTACAATTTGCCGGAGTATTGTGCTTTGTGTGTAGTGCTTCTCCGTTCGCATACGAAAATATGGACCCAAAGGCCTCCAAGAAGGACAAAAGTTTGAGAGGACCTCGTATTCAGGTCTCAAGCACTAAGGATCGCTTTGCAAGACCTGAAGCACAGCCTTGTCCTGCAACGGCTCAGGTGCAACCTGCATAATCTGTGACTGAAGCTGTAAAAGGATGCCCAAACAACCCCAAGACGTCTCACTCAAACAAGCAGTGTGCGAACTTAGGCCTAGGCTCAGAGCTAAAAGGTTGCATGAACCTATTCAATCATGAACGCTGAGGGCAAGCAGCAAATCGGATAGCTGCAGGGATTCCACAGCCCAGATCGAGAAAACAGAAGGTCCCACAATAATGTTGAGAAACTCTCACGCGGGTACTATTGTCTCAAGTTCATGTGGCTCACAAGTCACCACTGACTACATAGGACCTGTTTCATTCGGCTTATGCCAGGCAATGCAGGCAGTGAAAGCAGCGGCTGTGATGACGCTTAGCCTGCATAAGGATAAGGGGTCAGATAAAGGTTCAAGGATCAGAGTTTGGGCATGCTCTCGAATTTTTTGGAGGTGTTCGCTCCCGGGAAGATGAAACCTGGACGCTCTAAACTGTGAATTCTCATGTCCCGGCAGCAAGTGCAAAATTAGTGATACTGGCAACAATGCAAACCCTTGCAGTGGACCAAACTTGAAAGTTCAGAGGTTGTTGAACGTTTGGTTGAGGGCGCTGTGGAAGTCAGAAAGCATGGAGGAAAGTCAGGAACCATGAGTCGGAAATCCAGAACAAAAGTCAGGAAACAAGGGAGGAAGGAGTCAGGAAACAGCGTGGGGAGGAGTCAGCACCATTGAAATCTATGACAGCAGCTCCACTCCGCTCTCGGCCACGAGAGTCTAGCTTCTGATGTAGAGCCATCATGTAAATTTACATGATGGTCACGGACAAAGCCTAGTACGAATGCATGTTCTCAGAAAGGGTCCCAGGAGGAACTTTCAAGCTACAGACCCCTAGAAAAGCGGAGGGGGTTGGTGGGGCCAGCCACCTCATTTGCACACAAAAAGATCCGCACAACCTTCCCCTACTGCAAACATGATGATGAAACAATGCTACTTTTCTATTGCAAGTATGCATGGCTTTAAACAAGCGAGGGGCGGGGGGAGTTCAATTTTTCCATTACAGGCATCGCGACATAATTCCCGACTCCCCCCTCCATATTTCCCAACTTTCCCTCCTTTTTTGCCCGACTTTTGCTTTCCTGATTGTTGACTCTCCCCTTGTCTTCTGACAATTGGTTCCCGAGTTTGACAACACCTGTTGGGTTGTAGTTCCTCAGCTGCGGTCACAAGGAGAACTTTTGGCACGGTGTTTCACATCATGCACAGCACACATTCTGAACCTTCAGAGTTTGTCAAGCCAAAGCCGGAAGCTGGAAGTCAAAGGCAGTTCCCAACATGAGGGGGCCTTATCGTCGCATGCGTGCATTCAGGTTTTCCATCAAGAGCGCTCAAGCCACAAAGCGTAAACCGCAAGCAGAAATTAAAAGATTCCAGATCTACGGCATCCCGCACAGGCATTCACGTCTAACAATGAGTTCCTTCCGACAAGCCTTGCAAACGACCGCCTACTCTGTAAGAAGAGTTTGGATCATGTGAAGATGCTGAGCGCCTTTGGCCTGTTCTTGAAGCCCCGAGACATGGCCCCTACCAAGGGCTTGCAACCTTACTGGTTTGGCTGCATTTTTGTGGGTGGCATTGCTGGCAAACCAGCTCTGTTGGATAATGCTACATAAACGCATGAGCAAAACTGCATATTGGGCAATTGTTTGGGACTGCTTTAGAACATTTGCTGAGCTGCCTTGGGGCCTCGAGTTTACAGGAAGGGTGTATTTTGTGTTTCCTTACGTATGTTTTTTGTTCTTATGTTTTTTGTTGGTCTCATGGTGACCTGGTCCCCTTTCCACTCGGAAGGCCGGAAGGAATGAAGGCTAGTACTACCCGTATTATGATTATTAGTACTATTACGATGAAACTGATACCATCATCATTAGTTAGCATTTTTCTTCTTTGCCGATATTGCAATTTTATTTTTGTTTTCAACTGTATCGAAATTGTGCTCTCGCGTGGTGGGTCCTCCCATTAAGAAAACAAGCGACGGGAAACAAAAAACACATACTAGCAAAAGAACATCAAAGAGGGAAGGAACAAAAGCTCCACCGGTTTCCAAGCATCCAAGCAAGTTGAGACTTACAGCTTGTGTCGTGGATCGTATTGTTGAATGTGTTGACAGCAACTTTTGGAGTATCATGCGGACTTTTTCGAACCATTGCAGAACGTTGAGAACAGTTTCCGAGCGTTTTCACATCACAAGTTTCCTCTTGCAACTAAGTTTGATTTGTTGCCCACATGCAAGTTGGCATAGAAGTCTCGGGGCAGCTGGGAACCTTGGAATGCTGCTGAACCCCAGAACCGCTGAGAGATTGAGAGAATGGACTCTTCAGCAACGATTTTTAATTGCCTTTGTTTTAGGCGGAAGGTTCCTTCTGCAATGCGTTATTTGGGCACACTTTCAGGGAGTCTTAGTCCAGGTAGATGATGGTAATTTTGAATGACGTCGGGCTGCTCTCGCAAGCCTGATGCTTCCCATCATGGCTGGTAGTGGTATCAGCGAGGTCCGCCGGAAGTCCTCAACCTCTGCTATTTGAAGCTGCCTTTCGCATCGCTGTTTTCCTCTATCCCTGTGATATGACGTACCTAAACTCGCCTTCAATCCTTAAACCAGACGCCGCTACAGTCCTTTCACAATGCTGCCTGCAGGACAGGCAAAAGCGGCCAGAACACATCACAATCCGAATGGATGCCAGGCATTTGTGATAGGGTCTGCACAGTTATACCTTATGGACTTTGAGTTCAGAGTTGTATTCCCCTCGTGATCCGCAACAAATGGGGCAGGGATTCCAAACTTGGGGAGTATGGCAAGGATTGTAGACATGGCAATTACAGCAACCCATTGGGCTGCGGATAGATCAGACAGCGTTTTTGCACTGCTGTCGGTGTTGGGCATGGTTGTTAGGTATTGGGCTGTTGGTTAGCATGGTGGTGTTTAATGTTCGGCACCAGGTATTCGCAGACTAGATGTGTGAGAGTCCAAGATGCTCCTTTGAGTTGTAGGTTGAGGATCATGCAGATGCTGGCAACCATTGTAAATGTTGCTTTTGCTTTTATACAGCCATCCTTTCCTTCAGGCTAAACGCTCATAACTTATTCCCCCCAAACCGTGCGGTTCATGTGCGCGATTTTCTCAAGACGGGGTGTCTTTAAGGACTATGAGTGAGGGAGCAGGCAGGGTGGGCAGAGTGGGAGAGGGGAGGATAGTGGCCGCTTGGTTTTCATTGGGGTTCCACAAGCAGTGAGTTTTGATGCTTGTTGCCTCGGCGAAAAGGAGATGGTGGAGGGTGTGTCAATATTGGTAATATTGGGGGAGGTGATTGCTACAGACAAATGAGTTTCTTGAAGTAAGCACGGTAACGGTTTCAAAAGCATGTTTCGTTCCTTGATCCATTTTCTAATGGTTGGTCCTGATTAGGGCTCATGCAGATTTCAGAAGGCATCAGAAAGGTTGAAGAAGGGAGACATGCGTTCACAGTCATTTGCATTTACAGGCTTCTCATTCAAGAAACACTACTGGAGGCAAAGCTCTTCACTCACGACACCTAAACTTTCACGAAGACCCCTTGGAGCATCTAGAGGGTGCATCTTTGTTATGGGGCTCGCCCAGCAGGAATGTCACAGCCCTATATGAGCAATGGTCAATACTCGCGTATTAAGCACGAAGAGAAGGAATGCCGTGAAATGTAGGAATCGCACAAAAAGCCCCAAANNAAGCGATACCCATCAATCTAAGACGTAGCTATGACTGTTTTGGCTGAACCCCCCCAAAAACGATACTTTTCCTTGTATCCTACGCCAAGACCCGCAAAAGCGATAGGACCCCCCCAAGTTGTCCATGGCATCGAATTATACAAGGAGTTTCGGCGAACGCTCATATGTCAATGGTATATAGGATCCAGTCTAATGATGACTACTTCGCCCTCGGCATCAGGATGCAAAATCCCAGGCTCTGGGGAGCATAAAGTCTGCAATCTCTAGATGACTTGCGCGATGTCTGCAGGGATCCCAGGCGTGTGGGCCTCCCGAAGAGGCGCGCAGGGCTTCGCTTTTGTTGGTTAGAAATCGCATCCTCCGAATACGAACCCAAGTATTGAACATGTCCCCATGTGGTCTATTCCGAGCATTTCTTTTTTGCGGGCGCCAGGTATTTAGTATTTGGGAGAAAATCTGGCTGCAGGTTAGTTTTTAACTTCTGAAAAGTGTAGTTGCGCGCACTTTATCATATACAGACTTCCCTGTGTGGCTTTATACATTGGGTGGGGACGGTTCACCACGGCCGACAATCAAGTGCAATTTAGCATAACCGCGTTTTGCCTCGGCTGCCATTTTGTGGTTACTTAATCCATCGCCCCCAGTACTAAACGCTCTCCAGGGGGGGGGGGGGGGGGGTTAACTTGGGACCGGAATATGAGGAGCGGATATTACAGGATCCCATTGAAATCCAATTAGAAATTCGAATAATAAAATCGACTAAATAGTATAAAAACCAGAAAAATTAATTAACACCTAGACAATTGAAATCTAATGAAAATCTAAGTAAACCTGAATTAACATCACTTCGGAAGCGTAGTCAACCCATGAAAGTCCAATAAATCGAATCAAAATCTACATATCGGTTAAAACCAGTTGAAATCTAATCAACACCTATTTGCAAATTAAGTGAACACGATTTAGCATCGCAATAGATCCAATTAAAATCGCATTCAGATTCTATATAAATCCCTTTATGGTAACAAAGTCTATGAAATCAAGGAGATCCCTCATCCGTAAGAGTCGTGATAGGGACGAGACCCCCTAACTCAGAGGACCCGAGCCTTAATGAACTTTAGTCTTGGCCCTTATTCTGGGCAGATTTCAGAATTTGGAATTCTGGAGAACCCGTATTTTATATCAGGGGGTTTAATATTAGGGGAAAGAGATGACTGGTTTCGGTACTGCAGTCTCCTAGAGGTTGATTATATTGCATCATCTTTTGCGCAAGCTGCTTTCGGGACCTCATGTTATTGTATTGCCAACATGTCAATTGTAGCAAGCAGTTTTGCAGGACACCTCAAAAGCGCCATGCCAAAGAACACACGGCCTGTCTGGCCACAGCCAGTACATTCGGCCTGGCGAGTGATCTGAAGGAATATAAGTTGTCAAGGGCAGATGAAGTTACTGAAAAGGAAAAGTATGTCACATGCATAACCCAAGACAGAATGAGAAGTGTACTCTCTTGCCTCTGATAGGTGTTGAAAACCCTTTGGCAGGCTCTCGTGCGGGAAATCTTTGGCCTATCGGCTCGATCCTCACCTGTATACCTCTCAAACTTCCCGCCAAGCCAGCATCTAGACGGTTGAGCCAGGAGGTCAAGACCTCCTCACTGACTCAAAACCCAAGATCCGAAGCTTAAAGCCCGAAACCATACAGGCCCTACATCGTAAACCTAAAGTCTAAACCCACGGCCCTAAATCGCAAGCCCTAAACTGTATGTACAAAACCCCAAGCCCTGTATACTCCTATACAATGTCCTTTTCAGGCAAAGCAAGCTGAGCACTTTCACGGGTTTAGGTTTTAGGGTCTAGGGCTTTAGGAACCATACCCGATTTTCAGGCATCCCCCACTTGCTGTATAAAGCTTATATGCTGTCCTTACCGTGCAAGAAACATCAGGCCAGATCCCCAAAGAAGGCGTAGGATGGGGTAGGTATAGTGTCTAAGTAACCCCTACACCGCTGCTGCAGGCGGGAAGAACCAATTCACATCTGGTTTGTCTTCGATCGCCGACCGCCTGCAATTTGGGAGTTTTGACGTGTGTTAGGGATCAGGGCCATGAGGTTTGGATGGGGTCTACAGTTGCGTTCGTTTGTTCAAGTATTTGGGGATTTCTGGCAATTCTCAGGTGTTCACGCTGAAGCCCCAGCAACCCCAGAGTGTTTAGCTGGACGGTGTGAGATCTGAAGGCTTCTACTCTAGCTCCTACCCGGTGAGCGCAAATGGGAAGGTACGCGCGCAGACGCGGAAGTTGGAAGAAGGATCTCGGGCCTAGTCAAGGGGTCTGATCCTCCAGTCTGCAGCCCCAAACCTGACAAGAGTTTGGGTTTATTGTAGACGATGCAGGGCAACATGATGGAGTCTTGGGGTATCGCCTCGTATACGCTAATGAGATGAGGATTGTAAGGGAACTGTGCTGGTGATTCTTCAGGCTTCCATTGTGTAGGGATTTCAATGGTTCAATAATTATCAGACTTAAAACCCGCTTGCGCTGCGCAGTCCATGGTCCATCAACCTACATACAGTCTGCCTGTAACACTCTCAGCACTAATTAAGCATGATTGTTTGTAGCCCCAGAACAACGAGCACGGTGCTAAGACCTTCATTGGGGGGCTTGGAAACATGGAAGGTAGAACTGACCTCATGTGTAGAGGTGCCGTAAGTTTGAGCCAGACTTTGACGCAACACCCCTGTGTAATCCTCTTAGAGTTCAGCTATATACAACAACCCATGAAACTTAAACTAAGCCGTAAGCGCTGCCTACTCGGGTAAACTCTAAATCTCGTGATGCTGCAGGCTGTCTTGCATTCGTTGCAGCCGTGTGGCACCTGCGGTTTACCCTACGGGGTCGACTTGGTCGCACCAGCGCACGTGTCATCTACGAGGTGAAGGTCCGGGGGGTTAGCCGTTTTGAGGGCTGGATTCTGCATGAAGCCCAGTTCTGGCTTGTGGAACGTCATAGAGTCAGGACCCTGGGAATCCGCAACGTAGGAATCCTTCGCCTCGAAGAATCCAAATACTTGCACTGTAACCCTACACATACCACTACAATCCTGCTCAAGAGAGGCGAGCGACGCATACAAGCCCCGAAGTTTAAAACATCTTAAATCCAAAATATACAAACCCACCGGCAACATCACCTCTCCCCCCTTGTCATGTCTGTCTTCCCCCCCTTCCCCCCGTGTTAAGTATTGGTCAGCAACAGGAATTCCTCCTCTTGAGCTACGACGTGCTGATAGCATGCCGCGGCTTTCCTTCATGAAGCTTCCGGGAACTTCCGATAGAACCCATTATAGAAGTCTTCATGTTCTTTTCCATTGTCCCTATATACCCTGTAATCCCTATACAACCTTCCCATATTGCGTTAAGGGGTTTAGGGTTGAGCACGTGGCTTATACCCGCAGAACACTGAAATCTTTAGTATGGGATTCCCAACAGACGTTGTGGGAACAGCCTTCCGCCTACAGTTAATACAGTGCTAGGAATTATGTTTGCAGGCATGGGGTGTCTGCTGTTTGAACTGGGTACATGCTTTTTCTCTCGGATGTTTGCTAGCAAATCTCACACTGGTACTGGAATGGAATGTACAGGACGTGGCGGCCCTGAGTGAGTGCTTTTAGCATCACGCCAGCAGGACCAGGCTTCAAAGCACGGCGTGAGAGCTGCATTTTCCGAACCCATCCCCCCAAAAGCCTGAACTCTAACCCCCCGCCATGTCCGCTTAGCCATCAACTCTAAATCTTCAACTCTGACACCTAAATTTCCATACTACCCCGGTCTTGAAAGCCTTGTTCCCAAGCCCCAGATCCTTGACTCGACTCCCTGAGCCTTCAACCAAAAGACTCTCAGCCACAAATTCTTGTGGAACTCAGGTCCAGCGCCAGCGATGCAAAATCGTCTAAAGCATGGAGTCGCCAAAGCTTTGGGAGTATCTTGATGCAAGGAAGGTAGGGTTTTAGAAAGTTTTGGGGTTTGGCGTTTGGGGTTTCAGTGCGAATTAAGGGCGGTTGACGATGAGGCTTGGGGCTTTGGATCTGGATTAGAGCTTATATAGGGCATAGTTATGAGGGTTTCTGGGAAGGAGGGTCAAACAACATCGGTTCAAGCAGCTGCACAGTGATGTTCGGATACCCGGGCTGTAGTGTTTTGACGTCCCTTCGGAAGTTGGAGGCTTGCTTGCCAGGGTGGTTACCTGAACCAACCAAAACACTGCAGCAGATCTGGGGAACGATGGGATTTGGGTGCAGGCTTCGCATCGACCAAGAAGGCTGAGATCTTCCTTCTGTGCAATCTGAGTATTTCTCAAGACCCCGCTATATAGAATCCCTAAAGCGCTAAAACAGCTAAGCACTCCTGACTATCTGCTGTGTATTCCTTGTACTTCTTGGTTTTCCTTGGGCCCCACGTTGCGAAACTCCTGTGTGCAAAAGACACGTTACCAATGTTACGCAGAACTCTAATCACCCTGGTTCAACCATAATTTGTCCCCACGCACCTCAACTTCAACAAAACTTTCTCGTAGCTCGCATGCGCATGACTATACATATACAGAATATATATTTCTCCCTTCAAGTCGCGTGAGCCTTGGCGCTGTAACCTGTCAAGAATCATGGCCCGCTTGAAGGTTTAGGGAGAACCTATAACCCAAACATGTTTGCCCTTACTAGAAGAACTACGAAGGGACCCACAGGCTATTTGACACTGCAAATTCCCCGACACCCGAAACAACATAATATCACACGCATAGGCCTGATGGAAAAGCACTCTCAGGTGTTTCGTCGGGGAGTATCTGCTGTCACAGAAAGGCTTGAGTCACATGCCTGCTCCTCTGGTACTAGGAGCCCAGAATTGGCTTTAAAAGCAACTGGAACCTGTGAAGCCATTGTTTCCGTATAGCAGGTTTGTGCAAGATTTCGGTGCCAACAGTAAATTTCTAGACATGGCCAGAGGCTTTTTTTGGCGTGGTTTGAAGGCCTAAGATACCGAGTTTCTGTGCGAGATGTGGTCGGTAGGTCCTCGAAGCAGTGTTCACAACGCCTGCTAGTTGCCTAGCATTTTGCAACCTCTCCAAACATGTTCGAGACATGTGACTCTGGAGACGCTGCCGAGCCTTCACTTCGTTTCTTTCTGTGAAGTGGTGTTGAGCACCCCACCCAAGACCTGCTTAACAAATCACAAGTTGGTAGGTGTCCTGTCGCAGGAAGTCTCAGGCAAATCCTTTTTTTCGCATCCGTGCAAACCCTCCAGATACTCCCCGTGGGGAGTAATTGGGCGCCACTACAGTACAGGTTAGATGCACGGCAGCTTTTTCTGAGTCACCTGAATTATTTGTCTGCAGGACCTTGTGTTGGTTGTAGGGTGCACGGCTAATGTTTGCAGTTCGTTGGGATCTGACTTTGGCTCTGCTTAAGTTTTTGCAGTTCCTCCTCAAACAAGCTAAGATTTCATGGGAACTCTGGCAAGTCTTCAGGCCATCACGCTAAGCTCAGGTAATAGCTTACAAGCAGATCGTGTGAGGCCTTCGAATTTTGTTTAGATTTTAGTAGGTACAGGTCCCAATCGCGAATCGTGATCCAGTTCACGCCGACGTCTCGGCTCCTGTGCTCTACAATCCTAATCCTGAATGTCCTGCTAATGGTGTAGGGTTTGGGCTAAATGCCAGTCATTAATCTGAAAGATGCTGCCCAGACACCGCAAGTCTTCAAGGCGCCAAGGCTTTAAACCAGAAATACCCTGAACTACCAGACTTGTGATCGGACAAATTGGGAGGCTCCGCCGCCCCAAACTGCTCGCGAGCCCTTTCAAAGTGAGCTTACCCTGGATGTAGGCTCAGGTTTAGGGGGCAATTGCCGCTTCCACCTGGTTTAGGGCTTGGGTGGCATTGCTTCCAGAAAGAGGGGGCTGTTTAGGATATAGAGCATAGGCTTTTTGGTGACCCATACGGTCTAAAGTTCACTGCGGTACCAGACATCCTTCATGACTGCTGCCAGTGATGGAAGAAAACGTGGCGGGGTTGGGGTTGGGCAATGGAAGTTAAAGAGAGTTCAGACTTTAGGAATGAAGCTGGTAGGGGTCAAAGGTCCTAGATGCAAAGGTCCAGGATTGGTTCTGGCGTTTGAGCCCTGACCACACTACCACACAACTTCGGACTTGGGAGTTTGACCAGGGGAGGGCATAGGCCCAAGCTCGAAAAGAATCTAAACATGAAACTGACCGCACACGATCCAGCGTTGTTTCCGGGTGCATTCCTGCGGGGCCATGAAACGTCCATGCTCTGCCTCTGTAGCCACTTGCGGCGGTCCCTATCCAGCAAAGCAAAACGCGTTTTTTGGTTTTAGTGTATGGTAGTTGCATGTCTTCTCCGAGTCACGGACATAGGGCCACTTATAAAGTCATACTGTGCACGAAGCCGCGTAGCAAATCTGCCGTCCTGATCGAGAATGGTGCTGCACGGCTTGTTAATTCTTTTGTTTTCCCCGACTCCTGCGGCTCTTTCGAGACTCCACCAAAGGAGCTAGGCAGCGGGTATCATGCATATATGTGGGATCCAAACTGCAGTCCTCCTTGCGGATGTGTGTGCTTCGAATTTCACGCTTCAAGTTGTGCCGCCTTATGGGTATTCATAGATGTGAGTAGGGTGGAGAGCGCTGGCGCGCGTTTGTAGCAGCACGCTTCGGGCCCACACGTTAACCTGATAATCCAAGCCACTGGGGGGAAGAGTGTAGAGTTCAGCTGGTTTCTGGACAACCACTCACCCAGCGTGAGCTGGCACATCACCAGCAGTTGAACTCACTGGTGGCCAGTAGCTCGTAGGAAATTTGAAAAGTGGATCCCTACAGTAGTCCAGATATTTTCCCTGGGAAGGGAAATTCCTCATTCGGTCATTTTTTGCCACTGACCACCAGTGAGTGAAAGCTCAATGCTCAAACATGAGCACTTTGTACACAGAAGTGGACCATCCTCAGCTACGTGCAGTCAAGGATTACTTTCAACAACTCATTCAAGGGTAGGGTTTAAGGTCAAGGGGATTCGGAAGGCCTGCCGCTGTATGAGACCTCCAGTATCGTATATTTGACATTTCAGGTTTGATTTTATATATATATATATACGCACACTTTGCGCTGCTTCAAGACTCTGGGGATGCTTCACACAGAAGACGGTCTCTCATGCAAAATCTGAAAAGACCACTGCGTGCTTGATCGATGTAGCTGATGTTTCCGCCTGCTGTCTCCTGGTGAAGTGCAAACAGAAGCTCGATTAGGTTCGTGTTGCCTAGGGATAGATCCCGTTGGTCGCACAACGAGTAATGCTCGCCCTACATGAACAATGATAAACTCCAGAACAGTAAAAGTAAACAATGCCTCTTAAAGTAGTAATACATGAAAGGAATGGCAGGGTTTCTATTGGGTCTGCGGCGAGGCTAAGCATTTCAAACGTTTCTGTTGCTGCGCGAATGAAGTAAGCACAGTTGGAACACATGATTCTGTGCTTCTTTCTGGGTGTCTCAGAACTGGCTGTCTATCATGTGTTTATGACCTGTAGCCGAAAGCCAAAGAGCATTGGAACTTGCAACATATTCGGTTTCAGGTATGTTTGCTTTCGGGGGCGGCGGGGGGGGGGGGGGGCTGGCAGACTGATTCTAAGTTTCGAACGTCCAAATCCCAAGACTAGGTTTCTCATTCACTTTCCTTTCCGCACTTAGTCGCTCAACGGATTTGGGATGATCTGATGCGAACAATCCGTGACACGCTGAATGGGATGATTGGGCAGACAGGGAAGATGGCACTGCCTTCACCAAGCCCGAACTGGTGCAGCTTAGATCGGGGGTCCCTTTTGAGGGTCCTGTTTCCAAAGATTCCGATGATAAGAGTATCCTGGCAGCTATCGCTAGGGCCTCACCTCTTTTTCGTCCCACAGTAGCTTGGGGTGCGGTAGCAGGAATCGCGCATATATCACCACAACCTCAACATCATCTCTGGGCCCTTACTCCTCAACGCGTAAACCCATAGATAGACCGTAATAAACCCCAGCAAGAGTCCCCGCATTGCCCAGGCTTCCGCTGTACACCTCTGTAGCAGCGGGAAGCCAAGTGTGAGTTTCCTGCAGCTGCTTGAGGCTTGAGGTTTCATGTGTTGAGGCTCAACGTCGAAAACGTTGGGTTTGGATTGGATTCGGGGCTGGCAGGAGCTAGTTCTTCCTAGAGCCTTCACGGCTCGCCTAAGCCTTGAACCCTCACAGCAAGTTCATCATTGACCGACTTTCAGATGCAAGCTTTGAGGGGTTTAGACTGTGGGGCAGCCGTGGCGTCAGGAGCCAGAGGAAACAGCTTGTTGTGAGGGAATGTATGGTGGTTTCGGTATTCTGTTGCTTTGGAAAATATTCTTCAAAAATCTATGCCTTGAGCTGGAATCTGCTTTCTTTTGATTGCCTAAGACCACCTTCGCGGACCTCCACGACCGAGCTGGGCGCATGAAAGCAAAGAACGTCATCCGCGACAGCATTGACTGGACCGTTGCATCTTCACCAATAGCTTGAATCGGCAGAGTAGGACACGCGCTGGGGTCATGTAGTATTGGATAAGTTTTTGTAGAGCAGCTTGTGGGTGTGGAGTGGTTAAGCATATTGTTGATTTTTTTGGCGATGGTGATATAGTTTATAGGCATTCCTAATTCTGCAATGTGATTTGCGAGTGTGCTGCGGAACACCTAACTACGTTGAATGACCTTCAGCTCCTTCCATTGCTTTCCGCTTACATTTGTACGCAGTACAGCATTAACGCCATGATATCCATGGAACAATTAGACTGTGATACAGATCCCGTAAGTTATCATGACAGATTTGGTTGGACCTGCATGCGCTGTTCGACATCAATAAGTGGCCACTCTGGAGAGCCTCTGATTCTTCTCCACGATTCCTCAAGCCCTCCTGCAACTCCCCTTGCAGTCCGCCTCATTATCCCCTGAACGGCCCTTGCGGCCTTCATAATCAAAAGAAATCACTTCCAAGCTTTCTGAAGCTCGCCTATCATTTGCTAGTCTCTGTGATTTCCCGAACTACGCTGCGGACACGCGCCCGAATCAACTTGACAGAGCGGCTAGCACGAGCTCACCCTGAATTGTGCAGACGTCAATGCATTTCAGTGCCTGTTTCATGCAGGAAAAACTCGCGCCGATATTTCTTCTGGCGCGTGAAGAGGAGGATGTTGCAGGAGCCGGCGTTGGAGCATGAGCTCACATCATAGTCCCAAGGTCTACACCATAGATTCTGACCGCGATCTTGAGACCCGCAAATGTATGAAGCTTTGGCGTGATATTGGGGTTTCTATGACTTCTAGAAGAGTGGAGGCTATGGTTTGCGACCAGTAGGTCAAGACCTCTTCATTTGTTTTGTGAAGTCCTCTCTGCAAGCCCGCTTGCGAGGGTAACCCTGAAATGGAATGTGCTGCCGCTTCATGGTTCCTCAACAAGGAACCCATGCATATCGTCGCGTCTCCAAGAGTCACCTACATTGGGAAGCACCAATTTAGCAGAACCGCATGCAAAATCTCCAGGGAAAGCAATCCCCGTGTGTGTCACTGGCGCTCATTCTGGGCATGCGTCAAGATTGAGTCATGATTGAGGGCGTTCTCATTCGGGGTTCCACTTCACCACCCCCTACACTTCCATACTCCTCAAGATGATAAGCCCCTTATGGAATTAGAATATCGTTAGAACACCAACATGCTTACTTTGTCATTGAGACGCAGTCCTACGTGCGATTTCAGATGTTATTGGTAGGACAGCTGTCAGTATCATGCAGTATGAATTTTCCTAACCTCCAGATTTGCCACTATCCCATTTTTCCGCTTTGTCTTGCTGCGGGAACGGGGAACCCCACAGCCAAGCAGCAAACCAAATTTGTTGCCAGAGCTGTAAATCCTGAGCCCTGAGCCCAAGCGCGCAATGTTAAATTGCATACTGCAACTGTCGAACTGCACATTCAGCTTTAGATCCCTGGCCTAGGGTGCATCACGACCTAGATCTGGGAGAATTGTAACCACGTCGGCGACGCCAGGGTCCGATTCAAGATAGTTAAAAGACGCAGACAAACAAAGAGAAATAACTTCCAGCACAATGATTCTGGTGAGCTGGTAGACGCCTGAGCTTGAATTCCTAGAGCTGCTTTGATTCTCTGACCCTGCACCCGGATCCAAGGTTGAATCCACCCCAACCGACCCTACGACACTGTCCTAGGGCTGTTTTGCCCTTCCAACCCCCTGAACCCAGGTCCAACATTGAATCCACCCAAAACGACCCTACGACACTGTCCCGGAGCTGTTTGCTTTTCCAACCCTCTCAACCCGGATCTAACGTTGAATCCACCCAAAACAACCCCATGACAGTGTCCTAGAGTTGCTTTTCTTTTCCAATTTCCAACCCCCTTACCCCGGATCCGAGCTTGAATCCACCCAAGAAGGCCCTGCGACAGTGTCCTAGAGCTGTTTTGTTTCTCCAACCACGTTAACCTGGATCCAAGGTTGAATCCACCCGAAATGACCCTACGTCTAGAGCTGTTCTATTTTCAAAAAAATCAGAACACAAACTACCTACTGTGCCCAGCCGCGGAAAGCGACGCCCTGAGACGGGACCCTTGATCCCGCTGCCCCGCGTGCTCCAGGCATCCCACAAACTCCAGGTTCTACTGCCAGATTCTACTAATTAGTCTTAATTGAGCGTGAGCGAAGTCTGGGTCGCCCCACGAGGTCAAGGAAAAAGTAACAGTTAAGGATCGCAACGCAACTCAAAACAAGGGTTAAAGTACGTCACAGCAGAAAATCCATACTTCCCCCGATAAGATTTAACTGACGACGTCACCCCGAAAAAAATAGACGCACTTATTGTAATCACCCCAGCTAGATCCCCAAGACTCCACAGCATCAACCTCCAGCCAGCGAGGCTACACCTTGGTGCAGAACGAAAGCTCAACATGACACCGCCGTTGCTACAAGTATCCTATTCTCCGCATAGCACAGTGCAACTCACTACATCCCTAAAGCCCCTTGTCAGAAGACCATTTATGTTTGGAACGATCCCTATAAGCCCCATACGGTCCGCATGCTAACGCCCTAAACCCAGAATCCCTTAATCCTCCAAACCCTCCAAACCCTACATCCCTGAATGAAATCCTATGCACGCCGCCGAACAGTAAGCCCCAAAAGGACCACCTGATCAAGCGACTTCAAAAAGCGGACCCCACGCTCAGCCACAAGGGCGGTGAGGAGTGCTGCCGAGCTTGGCGTTTGGGGGTTTCGGGTGTGGGCTTGCAGCGTTGTGGCTCAGGGTTTACATTGTTGGTTGTGGTTGAGGGTTTAGTTTTATGGTTCAGGGTTTTGGGTTTTGAGAGCTTGAGATTAAGGGATTCAGGCTTTCAGCTTGGACGTTTACAGTTTAGGGTTTGGAGTTTGTGATCACGGGCGAGGGTTTTCAACACTCAGAGGTTTCAGGCTAGGCAGTCGGGATAGTGGCAGTCGAGCCTCTTTTTCTCAGGGAGCTGGATTCCAAGTCTTGCTTGGGGGCTTAGGGGATTCGGGGCATACGATGTGAGCACGCAGGTGCAAGGTGTAGGGTTCAGGTTTTTGCATTTCAGCTTTTGGGTTTGGGGTTAGGGTTGGACAGCAGAGAGGTCTGGGCGTGGTAGTGCTTTCTAGCGGGGGCATCACAGGACAAAATAGCACCATTACTTTTATGATGCTTATACAGATTACACGGTTTGAGGGGGGTTCCTTCTGCAGTGGCCCTGGTAGAGATTTGAGGATCTGGAATTTTGGCTTGAGAATCTGGGATTGTCGAAGCAGTCTATCTACTTGGGTTGTCCCTTGAAATATGAAGACACATATCTCCCGGAATCCTTATAGATATGTGTGTCTGTATGTATAGAGGAGATCAGGGACCATCTATGCGACTAAGCGCATGGCCACACGCTTAACTGTCAATCGTTAGCTATCTCTTTCCGGCCCCTCGGCTTTCAAAGCCTGAGCCCCTGGTTGAGCGTCTATTCTCTACCCCAAATCCAGACGTGGCACTTTTAGAGGGGGACCATGTAGTCTTGGCGCAGCCCTTTTTTGCTTTGATGTTAGTTCAGGGGCGGGGGGTATTGTTCAGGCCTGAGATGGAAGCCCGTTGCAGGTGGGTAGCCCTAAGGCGGCTTGCTCTCCCAGAGGTTTCTGCCTCCTGTACCGCCCTCGAAGGTAGAGTGTTTTGGGGCTTAGGACGAAGGGTCTTTCGTGCGTAGGAAGAGACCTTGGGCAAAATCTCACCGCGAAGCGCTCTTCATTCCTGCGAGTCGTTAAGAATTAACGCTCCTAGTTTTATCCACGGCTACCCTAGTGCAGGTACCCGATATGGAAGTTTCTCCAACAGTGGGCTGTGATAAAGATTCCCTAGTAGGGGGAGCCTTTGAGTATAGGGACACGCAAAAGCGGACACAAAAGTTTTGATCCCAAACCGAAACCGTAACCAGATATTCCCGAATCTTTTCGCAGAGGCGCTGATCCAGAAGTGGTCTGCAGAAAGCAATGTTGACTTCTCCAGCGATCAGAAGATGGTGAGCCTTGGGGACACGAAGGAGTTCTGACTTTGCGTGTAGCTATCTAGATATGCTCTAGCTGTTGGCCGTGAAAACTTGTCCATGTCCGTCGCAACTCTTGTTTTTTTCCGCAGTCCGCCATTCAGGTGTGCGGTTCTTCATTTGGGCAATGGTCGACTTGGGAGTCTTTTTTCCTCTTCAAGCATCAACAAGGTCCTACTGATGGAGGAGATACCTAAACTCCTTTCTAATGGGCCTGCGTGATCCGTTTCATCCAACAAAGTTTTGTGGGCATTCTTTAACCCCTCAATGTTTGGCTTACAGTCTATCTTCAGCATCCAAACTGGGCCCAGAGCTTTCGAAAGCAAGAACACTCAAATCCTCAGGCCATGTACAAAACTCCCCCAACAATGTTGTGTGGGCATTCTGTAGCCCCGTTTTCGCATGCAGTCGTTTTTCAGTATCCGAATGCCAATTGGGCGCAGAAGCAAACACAGTCAAATCCGCAGGCCATGTACAACAACTCCCCAAACCAGTCTTTGCAATTGAAGTTGTTGACGTGGTGTTTAGTCTGCACAAACCCTACATGAATCTTAGAACCACCAAAAGCCCATTTCTCATCCCATATATATATATATACACACACACACACAAATCACTAGGGCATCCCCAGAACCTCATACCTTGACCTGCGACGTAGGTCAGCTGGCTTGAGTCGCAGAATGCCGCGGGCCCTGTGGAGATAGATAGGGTGTAGGGACTGATGTGAGACACTTCGTCAGGTTTCGGGTCTGACCTTTTAGTAGGGTTTGGGGTCCACGTCTCAGCGTAGCGTGCGAGTAGACAGTGCGGTCTCCCGCGGATGTAACAGGGCATGATAGGAAAGAGCCACTTGGGTGAGGTGCTGAACCGGATTCTTAGCATAGACCTTGTCATGCCTCATACAATGCAACTGCAACTGCAAGGCCTCTTCTGGACTGAGGGTATATGGTTCATGCAGGTTTTTGGCAAGTCGTTTTTGTTGTTTCTTTTTTCGGGCGTGGCATCTTTGAGGCTTACCTCCCTTCGTCAGAAGGCCTGAACCATCTTCTCAGGATCCGGAGGATTTTTGGCTAATGGGTTATCCGCAGACCCGTGCTGAGAGGTTGAAGTGTTATGCGTATGTAGCTACGTTTGTACTCTGCCCTGCGTTACCTGCATCGTAGCCCAGTGGGCGCTGCGACACAAATCACATCGGATACGCCCTGAAAATCCATGATCCCCTTGTGCTGGCGTGCAGGACTGTGTGGGAAACAAGGAGTGGGGTTCTCAAGAACCATTTCTTGAGAGGGAATTGAAAAGAATTCATCGATCATACGTTTACACACCTAGCCTAGCCCTTGCGGTTGTTCGCCTCATTCGGCATTGAGCCAGCTGCCAGTGCAACCCAGCCACTTCCATGGGCCGTGTCATGTGCCTCTTCTCGGTGCCAGACGCAATTTCACCGCCCAAACTGGACACTCAAGAGGATCTCCATGCAAGCATATCTCCAGAAGGCTTCCAAAATCCCCCAGTGTGAAAATGGAAGCAAAGAGGGGAAGTATGTTGCACGTCGAGCGATTCTCATACCCTCTGCTGTCAGCTATCTGGTATTCAGACATTCAGTTACCAAATTGCACACAAAGCAGAGGCTTCTACCGCCCCAGAACAGTATATGCTCATATGGAAGGAGAGGGGTCACCCAGAAGCTGACGGCCTTCAGGGCTTGGGATTCGTGCAGGAACCTTGGCCTTCGATTTGAACTACTTCCTTGCCAGATGCTATCGCTTGACATCATTGCTGCTGTAAACGCAGAAGCTGAACTGAACAGAAAATGGGCTGCCCCTTTCACTATTAAGATCCACCCCGAGACCACTTGCCCGGCCTCTAGGCAATCAACAGCCTCTTCCGAATTATACGGGGATTCCGCTACTTGTAGACCTTGAGGGATAGCCCTTATCGTTGAGCTTCCCGAAAACATGAACATTCATCAATCCATGGAGCAGCCTCTACCCAAGGTTGATGCCAGGGCGGACTCCATCCGGTCGGCTTTCCTCAAATCACAGATTCAGGCTACTTTGTGGTGTTTCTTGAATGAGATAGATTACCCATTTTGCATGACGATTCAAGGCAGCTCTCCTTACAGCACTCTGTTTTTGTAAGGTTTGGCCAAAAGTCTATGCTTGGTGGGTCTTGATTGCATTGTATTCGGAATCATCTGGCAGCCCAAGACAGATCAGGAGAAAACTGAGCTATGATATTCATAGGGTCGTCATTCTAGAGGGCAGGAGGATCGGCTACAAGTTCAGGTGACACATATGCCGTGGTGTCTTTTTTGAGGCCTCGGCAGACAAGCTAACCGCGTATGATAAGAGACTGGGGCATCTCTCGTATTCAGTTTCTCATGCCAAAACAGTCCAGTCGCTAATGTGCTCTACAGGCAGAACTGGTACATGTTTAGCTAGTGTTCGGATCTTGAAGCTTAAGCCACTCTCAAACTTCCAACTCATTCGGATGATCCACAATCAATCCTAGCCTCGCCCCCTCAACCCTGACCATGCAACCTGAATCCCTTACGTTGTGAACTCAAAGCCGCATGCCCAAGCCCTGGTTGGTTGGCCGTGCCAGGGGTCCCACCATATATATATATATATTTGGGCGGATATCAGCACTACACAGAGCAGTAGTACTGCTGGTCCTTATGATGTTAAGATCATCGATACACTGTTGATGGAGTTGATCCTGCCTGACCTCGTTGTATTAAATTGGGCTGTGCTCCACAAGTTTCAGGTAGCAGTGTCATCATGATGGTCGTTTCAGGTTAGCAAGGTCATGCATTGCCTTTTCCGTCGACAGCTGCAGTAGCAGGATTCGGGGCAACGTGGCAGCAGCAGCAGCAGCAGCGGCGGCAGCAGCAGCAGCAGCAGCAGCACCAGCAGCGGCAGCAGCAGCAGCAGCAGCAGCACCAGCAGCAGCAGCAGCAGCAGCAGCACCAGCAGCACCAGC
>CAJNIZ010044883.1:5040-22866 GCA_905231905.1 Symbiodinium pilosum
GATTCTCCATTATAGGGGATAATAAACCCCCTAATTTTGGGAAACCCCTGTATTTTTACAAGCCCCAGAGCCGCCCAGTGCGACGGGCCCTACGTAAATCCCTGCTTCGACCATGAACCATTTAGGGTTTAGGGTTTAGGGTATAGGGTTTAGGGTATAGGGTTTAGGGTTTAGAGTTTAGGGTTTAGGGTTTAGGGTCCAGAGACCTCGCGGATTCCAGGGACCTACTAACCAGGCAGTTGAACTGATATGCTCAGCCTATCACTTATGCCTACTACCAGAGGGCATTCTTGACTGCATGGGCAGTGTCTCGAGGTAATTTTGCTGCAGGCCTGGGTCTGCTCTTCAATGGTGGGCTTGGCATCTTTCGTGCTGCGATCTGCTGCGGTAAGCTACAAGGCGGCGGACCGACCCACGCGGTGGCAATCGATGGCGGTGCAGGTCTTGTATAGGCTCAACATACTACCGACAGTGATGGTTGGCTATAGCTTTTGCATGCATGCTGTAGTGGAAAACTATAATCAGTAACGGCTATGTAGTTACGGCTATGTAGTTTTGAAAGCATCCCAACAAGAGGCTTTTGGGGAGTCCAGGTCCAGTTCGTTTCAGGGTTTAGAGTTTAGTTTTGGCTATTCAGGCTAACTAAGCCATCCCACCTGCTTCTGCCAAAGCTGATTGACGGCTCGCTTTGAGGGTCTCCAGCTGTAATAGAGTGGCAGATTTAGGATTCCGGAGTTTTGAGGTTTAGGGTTACTGTAGACCCATTCCAATTTCAAGGAGGGTTTATCAGTTACAGGTCTTCATTGGTGACCTAAGCTTATCTTGAGGTTCAAGCTGGTGCGAGCACACATTCAAAATCCTTAACCCTCAAACCCTAAAATGCACCATACTGGAAGGCTAAGGGGACCCAGCACGTAAGTTGCAAGTGGGGTTGTAAGTCTCCTAATTGGGGTTGACCTGCTTCTGACCCTCATGATAGCCACCTAAGCCCTAAACCTAAGCCCTAAAATACTTACTAAGTCCTTTGCGCCTCTAAGTATGACCCGGGTTGTAGCTACTGGACGTTCATCTAGTTTATGCCATTATTGTCCTTTTTGGTGGCTCCTCACAAAGAATATGTGGGTGGTTGTCAAAATTATGGTCCCTTTTTGGATCCCTATTATAGTACGGCCCCTAATACTTAGAGTACCCAAAAAGGGACCATATTTTTGACAACCACCCATGTAGATCGCTTAGTAGACCTCCTTGAGTGGACCCCTAGTAAGTGTCAGGCCCTGCCCATTTTGTCGTACAGGGAAGGATGGGCTATGCCTACAGGACCAGGTAGAGTCCCCCTTAGGTAGATAGAATGTGGCTTTGGGTATATTGTAATAAGATCCCCATATACCCCATATTCTATCTACTCAAGAGGGACTATACTGGTTCGCTCTCTCTGTCTCTCCTCCTGTTTCTCTTCGTTTCTGTTTGAAGGCCTTGCCTCACATCCGCCCTCCCTGAGCTTTTGAGTCTGAGCTCTAACCCCTCGACTCTCTAAACTCCGATCCCCTAAAGGCCCTAGAGCAATCGTTTAGGCCTTGATTCGAGATGATCCCTGCCTCCTATCATGGAATGAGCCCCATACACATTAAGTAACAGCTTAGAACTTCAGGCTAGAAATCATAATCTCCTTCCCCCCTTTACATTCGTCAATAACATCTTTTCGCAATAGCATGTAGGATATGCTAATATAGCTTTGAGAAAATATTTCCATTGGGGAGCGGCGGCGGTCGTTAATGTAGTTCCTTCTCCTGGGGTGCTGCATTTCCTAACCCTAAACCCAAAGACTCCTGACCGTAAAGTTAGGTAAGAACCACTTAACCTCTGAACCCTTAGTCCCAAACCGTAATTCTTTGATCCTAGAACAATAAACTGCAAAGCCCTGAAAGCTGAAAACCCACACCCTGAAATGAACCCTGAAAAACGAAATCCCTAAAATCCTGAAAGCCTGAATAGCTAAAATCCTAAGCCCCTTATATCAATATCCCTACAGAAAAGCTGAAACTCTAACCCTCTTAACGGGACCGACCTGAAAAGGCAAAAGCTCAAATCCTAGCCCTAAACCCGAAAACCCTACACCTTGAAATCCTAATTTAGGTTTAGAACACTCAAACCCTGTATATCCCAATACAACCCCATTAGACCTGTCAAAAAAAAAGATCCAGCTAAAATCTAGTGACTCTAGGGGGCACTTCTAACGGTGACTCCCGTAGCTTGTGGAGGATATGGAAATGGGCTCTGGGGTCCGTCCTCAGAACCCGCAACCCTAAACTCTAAACCCGAAACCCTAAACCTTATAACCCCTAAAGCCCTGAACCCCACAACCCCCAAACCCGAAAACCCGGAAACCCAAACCCTAAAACCCCCCAAATCCTAAACCCTAAGCCCCGGAACCCTTTGAAACATTTGAAGCTCTAACGCCCTCAAGCCCTAAAACCCTCAAAGCCCTAAACCCTAACACCCTAAAGCCCTCAACCCTCAAACCCCAATCCCCAAGAACCCTCAAATCCTAAGCCCTAAACCCTAAACCCTAAACCAAGCTTTTTAAGTTTAGGCCTGGCTCGAGTTTTTCCGCGACTATCGCAGCACAGGACGACGGGCCTTTGCCTAAACCGTAGGGGGTCCCTTTCAGTGGGTTTAGGGTTTGGGGGTTTAGGGTTTAGGGCTTAGGGCGTTAGGGTTTAGGGCTTAGGGGTTTAGGCTTTGGGGGTTTGGGTTTCTTGTTTATAATAGGGCCCCTTTCAATGGACTTAGGGCCTACCTAGACCCTTCAATGTAGTTCCTCTTTGCGTTTGGTATGGTTTTTGGGGTAGGATTCTTATTAGGATTACCAAAAAACTATTACATTGGAGGGTCTAGGTAGGGGTTTCGGGTTGCGGGTTGACGATTTAGGGTTTTTGGGGTTTTGGGGTTAGGGCTTGGGGTTCAGGTTGTAGGGTTGAGGGTCTTGGGTAAAGTGCGCCACAGAGATTTATGAGGAGATGCGGGGAGCTATGGGGTCACAGAAAACAGGGTTCTAGGAGTTCAAGCATCCGAAGAAGGAGCTTCAAAGGGGCGATCGTGATGTGTACCTAAACCCCCAAAGTAGGTAGAATAATGGCCCAAAACCCAAAAAAGTAGCCCAAAAGGCCATTATTCTACATACTTTGGGGGTCCAGGTAGGGATACCTAGGGTTCAAGGTTTAGGGTTTAGGGTTTAGGGCCTCCTTTCCTGAAGCCCCAGGGTTGCATGGGGCTAGGGCCGTAGGGTTTACAGGGCTCAGGCTTTACGGTTTGTAGGACTTCAGGGTTTAGGGTTTTTGGGTTTTAGGGTTAGTTGATCTGGGATTAATTTAGGTTATTTAGGACGGCCAGATTATTCTGAAAATTAACCCGAAACCTGAATGCTCCCTCAAGCCCTGAGCCCTAGGCTCGAAACCTCAAGCTGTAAGCCCCAAATCCTTAACCCTAACCCCAGCCACGACACCCCAAACCCCAAACTATAAACCCTCAAACCAAATTTCTAGAGCTTGAACCCTAAAGTTGAAACCCTACACACCCTAATCCCTGAACCCAAAGCCCGACACCCTGAATCCGAATGCCCAAACTCGAGCTGCGAACCGCAATCCCCAAACCCCCGGGTATGGTAGCGCTTCATCACGCCTGCAAGTTTCAACCTGCATTATTTTCCAGTTTCTGTTCCATTTGGTTCTCCATTGTGAGGAATTGAATGGAAGTTCCTTAACATCAGCCCAATCCGAGCCTGTCATCCCACGGATCTGGATGATATAATTCATGTAACCCTGTATAGCCCTTACACAGCCCCCCCAGAAAAGTCCATGTAACATCCATATATCCTCCATATAGCTCTTGTAGAACCTTCATACCCTATGTATCCGATGGAAGACTTTTTTTCAATATTTACGGCCCATGCCTTCCCATATTTCCCAGGACCTGATTTCCTCCCACGCAGACTATGTAAAACCTTAAACCCTAAATCCTAAACCCTGAACCCTATCCCTGAAACCCTAAGCCTCTAAACCCTGAACCCCTAAACCCTGAACCCCTAAACCCCAAACCCTAAACCCTGAACCCCCAGACCCTAAACGGCCTCTTCTTCCAGGGGAACACCCGGACCGTCTCGCTTTGCTCGCGCGCGTGAGCCTGGACCTCGATTCCAGAAAAGCCTTGAAAAGGAGTTTTGGGTTCAGGGTTTAGGGGTTTTTAAGGTTTAGAGGTCTAGGGTTTAGGGGTTTAGGGTTTAGGGCTTCAGTGTTTAGGGTTTTTGGGTTTCGGGTTTTGGGCTTAAATAGGGTTTAGGAGGAAATCCTGCGCCACCCTAAGTCGTACATTTCCAAGGGATCACAGTAGCCTAGGTAGCTTTCTGGGTACAAGGTTTCCTCCAGCAACAGCAAAGTTTGCACTGGTTGGGGTCTAGTCTAAGGGTGAAGATAAAGAGTTTAGGGGTAGGGGTTTTTGGTTTCGGGTTCGTGGTTCAGAGGTTTGGGGCAAAGGGGTCAGGGTGTAACGTAAAGGTTCAAGGCTTGGAGTGCGAGGTTCAGCGTGAAGGGCAAGGGGCTTGTGTTCAGGGTTCAGTGTGTATAGGATAAGGGGCTAGGACCATCAGGTAAAGGGTCTAAGTTAAAGGGGTTAGGGCTTATGTTCAGTGTTTTAGGGAGTGGGTTTGAGGTCCAGGTTTACGGTTTGAGGGTCTGGGGCTTTGTAAATAGTTGTGTCCCTCTGTCATACACCCAAATACTATCTACGATCGTTCATTTGAATGTTTCTGCGTGGGAGAGAGCGCCCGCGGAGAACAACATTGCGCTCGATGCGGGCTATGCTGCCAGATCAAGGGGAGCTGCAAGTTCGCTACCGTCCTCCAAACTAACATGGAGCCCCGCAAAGCCTCCTTCTAGAAATGTGCGCGAAAATTTATGATAGGTCTGTCATGGTTGTTTGAGATTATCTGGCTAAACCCTAAAGAACCCTAAACCCTAAACCCTAATTCGGCACGTTCTCGCCAGGATTTAGAGTTCAGGGTCTCGGCTCAGGGCGAGGTCCGGGAGAGGAGACATTCTGGCCCCCATGCACAGCTCATGCTGGTGTTTAGGGTGTTTAGGGTGTTTAGGGTTTAGGGTTTAGGGTTTAGGGCCAACTCATGCTGATTTGCAGGGTTCTACTCCGAACAGCCCCCAATGTAGCTCCCCATACTGAAGGCTACATGTATCATCCCCAAGTCCTAAACCATAAGCCCCAACACCCCAACACCCTGAACCCTGAAACTCTCAACTCTTAACCCTGATCCCGAAAAATCACCATCCCGAAGGGTCCGTGTACCCAATAATTGGGCACTTAGGAGTTTGGTAATAGCAAAAACAGAACAGGTTTTGGGTAAGTATCTGATTTTTAGGTACTTGGACCCTACACCCTAACACCCTGAACCCTATTTATCCCATTATTACTCACATACAGCCCCCTATATCCCCTTTAAGGGTATACCCTGATCCCGAAACAACCGCAAACCCTAAACCCTAAAACCCAATTCCATAAGCCCTATAGACCCTAAACCCTAAACCCCAATGCCCTAAACCCTAAACCCCAATGCCCCAAACCCTAATACAAGGTACTGCCTCCCCTCAATAACAGGAGGAAAATAAAAAATGTATGGCTATCTATAGCCCTTAATACGGTTGATACTAAAAATCCTGCATGACCCTAAGTACTCCATACCTTGGGAATTGTGGTACTTTAGTATACTAAGGTCATGCAGGATTTTTAGTATCAACAGTAGGACCCCTAAGATAGATTGTTACTGGGTGGGGGCAGTACCCAACCTCAACCCTAAACCCAGGCATTGTCGCTGCGAAGACCCTGCTGCAGATCCTTCTGATGCTACTGGCCCAGGGAGCAGCCTGTCTAAGGGTTTGGAAATTGGGGAATGGGGGTTGAGGGGAGTTGGGGAATAGGGGTTCATGGTTTAGGGGTTTAGGGAATCGAGGTTTAAGGTCTTGGGGTTTACGGTTTAGGGAATTGGGGTTTAGGGTTGAGGACAACTGGGTTTTGGGTTGAGAAGGGTTGAGGGACAGTATTCTTAGACCCGCCACCTACCCTCTTTTTGGGCCTTTGTACCCGGTATAAGGGCCATATGTCAACTAAGCGTACCAGGAGGGTCTTGGCAGTAAGAGTCATGCAGGTTCTTCCCATCAACAGTGACTATGGGTAGATTCGTAAAAGGGTTTATTTAGGGTGTAGGAGATTTCCTGGATGGAAGTTAGTAAGTAATTGTGTATCCAGTGCAGGGTATGGAGGCTCAGCACCTATGTTCGAAGGTTTCCGACGCAATGGTTGAGGTTTCTCGTTGTATAAGCTAAGCTACTTGGAGGTTTATGAGCAGCTAGAAGTGGGTCTAGCAAGGGGTTTGTGTTTTGTTTCAAATTAGAACTTTAAAGCCCGAAACCGTGATTTTGCCTCATGACATTGGGCTTGGGCTTGGCATACATCTCATCTTCAGGCTTTGCTTCCCAGGGTTTAGGGTTTAGGGTTTAGGATTTAGGGTTTAGGGTTTAGATCAAGATCGTCCTTTCAGATGAAATTACTTGGTGGCTTGTAGGGAATGAAGGAATGATCCCTACAGAATATGACCTGTTGTTAAGATCTTGAAGTTCAAACATTCCTTACGTTGCGCCCGGGAGTAGTCTAGATATTCTAGGGACCTTCCTTTCCAGTAACAGAAGGAAACTGACCCTGTTTCTTCTGGAGCCGTATTGGCCCTCTCTTTTTGGTCAAGCTTCACCCACTAAACCCTAAACCAGGATCCATTAGGACTTAGCCCTACACCCCCCCACCAGTCCTTAAGCCCAAACCAGGCGGTCAAATCCTAAACCCCAAACCCTAAACCCTAAATTTGAAACCCTGATCTCCCGAGCCCAAATCCCCAACCCTAAATTCCAGCTTTCCTGCCGAGGATTGTGTTTGCACTCCCGGAATATCTTGGGTCGCAGGGCCACAATTTAAGGGGGGCGGCAGATTGACTATACAAAAGGACAAGAATCGGGCCCGCAAACAGCAAACCCTAAGAATATAGTAGGGAATATGGCACAGGGCCCTTACCTCTTGTATTCCTACTGTATTCTTGCGGTTCCGTGCTTATCGTCCCCATCAGCGTCCTTTTAACATAGGTATGTGCTGGAACATGGTTCAGTGTTTAGAGTTTTGGACTCAGTGTGTTCAGGGTTCAGGGCTTAAGAGGGTGAATATAGATGCGATGATGGAGGTATATTTGAGGATTGCATAGGGATAGTTTTCGGGATCTACGCCCCCACTTCCCCTGAAGCACCTGACAGTCTTGCGAGGTGACACCACCAACTGGTTTCAGTTTTGGGTCTACGGCTTAGGATTTTGGATTTTGGGTTGCTGGTCTGTCTGGGGCTTAGGAGTTAAGAGTTTGGGTTTAGGATTTAGATTTCAGGGTTCAAGGTATAGGGCTTCAGCTGTATCCCAGGCCGAAATTCTTGTGAACGATTTTCATTGCCGAGAAGTCGGCCAAGTTAATGAGGCATGGCACGGATAATTGTTGTTGTTTGTTGGGGCTACATGAGTCTCCATCTTCGGTCTAGGGAGGATAGGTAGTTTGTGCAATCCCCAAGGCCGTTGAAGCATAGAGTACGCGCATGGGATTGCCAGCGGGCGAGATAAAGCCATACAGTTAGTAACATCTAATTAATAACAAGACAGTATCGTAATAATCATACTCATGATAACAAACTTCAGTCCTGGGCCGCGGCCTCAATCCCTCGAAGCCCTGATTCCCAAAACCTATCACCTGAAAAGCTTGGCAGCCCAGCTCCTGAAGCACTGAGCCCTAAGTCTTTCTAAACCCCGAACACTCTACTGTGATATCTACATCTTAAACCTTAAATCCAGACCAGGAAGCTCCTAAATCCTAAATCCTGCCCCGTCGAACCATAAGCCCGAAGAAACGATCACCTGAAGCTGCCCCCTCCAATCCCCAGTCGAAACTGACAAAGCCCCAAGCCAACTTGTGCATCCAGGCGGAGAACAGGGTCTTCCCCTTTTGCCTACTTGGTGATCCCTTTTTGCAAGCCCACGCAATTCATCACTCCCCTGAACATACGTAGACCCTATAACCCCATAACAGAGCAGGAGCCAGCAACCCCTGGATCCCGACAGCTGATCAATGCCCGGAACGCCTTCTACGCTAAAGCCAGCCACGCCTTTCTTAGTAATGTGTGGACCAAAGCGACTGCAGCAGTCCTGCCTGGTACTGGGTTGTTGTTAGGGAACTCTAGCCACCTTCACCACTGCTTTCTGCAAAAGTTGATTGTGGCAGCTCTTTGACATACTTGAGTTGTCATGTCAGAACATCTCTTTTTTTTGCAATGGCTTGATTTTGTAGCCGTTTGGCGGTCGTGGCCGCTCTGGCTAACGCTCCCTGGCCATGTCGCATTACATGCAGCATACCCGGTCATCTTCTCCTGTGCACACTCCAGAGAAAAGCAAACCCTTATGAAAGCGACCTGCTTGCTCAGGCTTCTTCGAATGCTCTTGCCTCACTCAGTAAAATCCTGTAAATCACAAACAGAAAGTCACTATCCCTTCCGGGGCCCGCCAAGCCCCATTGAGGCGTTAGGATCATTGGGCTTAGGATTTAGGGTTCAGCCGAAGTAATGATCTGGGGCTTGTTGTTGGGATTTCAAGGGCCTTGCAACCACAACATACCAAGCCATAATCCCTAAAACCACATTTTAAAGCCTCCTGGAGCCTCTGTAGCGCCCTAATAGCCCTATAATAACTGGGACCTACGTAGGCGCCATTTGGTCGTTGAGGGGTCCTGGCTTAACACTGAACCTCAAAGCCTACACCAACCCTACACTCCTAAACCCTTGAACCCTCAATGCCAAAAAGCATAAACACTATATCCTTAAACCCTCAATCCTAAATCCTGCAGCCCTGAACCCTGAGCCCTGTATACCTAGCCCCCTATGCCCCCCCCGGACTGAGTGCCCCACGCTGAGTCCCGCCGGCGCGAGATGGTGGGCGGCATGATTTTCTTTGGCTTGCTAGGCTGGGGGTTTAGGGTTTAAGGGCTTAGGGATTTAGGGTTTAGGGTTTTAGGGTTAGGGTTCAGGGTTGTAGGGTTTGGGGTTTAGGGTTTAGGGATTTAGGGTTTAGGGTTTTAGGGTTTAGAGTTTTTTACGGTTTAGGGTTAAGGGTTTAGGTTTTGGCCTGCTAGGCATTCTGAGTTCATGGGAGCTGTAGTCTAAACTCCTTCTGGGGGATTATAGAGGAGGCTATATAGCGAGTATTCAGGGGGATACTAGGAGTTTAGACTATAGCTCAGGTTTTTGGGTTGAAGGTTTAAGGTTTAGGGTTTGGGTTTTAAAGTTAAGGGATTCAGGTTAAGGTTTGGGGTTCAGGATTAATCAGGGATTGGGGTCCTGGATTTAGGGTTGAGGGTTCATGGTTCAGGGTTGAGGGTTTGAAGTTTAGGATTTAGCGTTCAAGCCTATGGGCTTTGGTTGGTCCACATGAATGTAGAATCAACGGGAACGGCTGCAAAAGGTGTTTTCCTCCTGCGAGAATACGGCTAAAGTTGAGGTTTTCGACATAGAGACCACTGCCAACAAATGTTACGGCTTCAGGGGTAGAAAGTCAGGATTCAGGTTTTTGAGGTTAGGGTCTGCGGTTTAGGTACGCAGACATACGTAGGCCCGTGGCTTCTGGGTAAGGGCACCAGCCAAGGCGATGGGACCGAAATGCCTACGATTGTGTTGGATGGTAAGCCAGAGTCAAGTCAATACTGAGATGCGCCTAAACCCTAAAACCCTAAGACCCTGAACACTTAACCCTACTTGTTTTTCAAGAATGGGAAGCTTGAGAGGAGCAAGTAAGAACCCTAGCCCCCAACCCTAACTTAAAGCTTAAATCCTAAACCCCAAACCCTAACCCTAAACTACAAGCCCTAAACCCGAAGCCCCAACCAGAAAGCCGAAAGCCTAAACCCAAACCTTAAATCCCCCAAAAAGGGGTGCAAACCCGGAGGCTTATGCCTTGAGCTTTGGGGCGACCGCGAAGCCAGCGGTAGCCCGCCTGGGTCTCGACATTGGGGTGTCGGGTATAGGGTTTAGGGGTTTAGGGTTTTGGGGTGTTGGGGTTTAGGGGTTTAGGGCTTAGGGTTTAGGGTTTTAGGGTTTTAGGGTTTTAGGGTTTTAGGGTTTTAGGGTTTTAGGGTTTTAGGGTTTTAGGGTTTAGGGTCTGAGGGTTTAGGGCTCAGGGTTTTGGGGTCTTGGGGTTTAGGGTTGCGCTGGATTTCCCTATGGGTCCTAGGGTCGAGGGGTGAGAATCTAATGTTTGGTTTAGGGTGAAAGGCCCTGAGGGTTTAGGGTGTAGGGTTTCATGTGTGGGGGTACCCAGTATTTGAGTACATCTCATTTGGGATTTGAGGAACAGTAATGGTACATAGTTTGGGCATGCATACAATCATCGGGTACTTGGCTCTTTGGGGCTTTGGGGTTTCAAGATTGTTCTGAGGTTGTGGGGTTGAGAGATCTCAGGGACTTTGGGGTTTGGGATTGTTCAGCGGTAGCGTGTGCAGAGTCTAGGGTTTGGAGTTGGGGGGTTGGGTCTGGAGATTGGGATTTTGTGTTTTTTCCTGAATTGGGCCGGCGTTTCTTGGAAGTTCCGTTGTCATGTCAAATTTCCTCCAGTAAGGGCGTAGGGTTCATGGTTCAGGATTTGCGTCGACAACTGAGGCTTTGAGGTTGACTGTTGATGGGCGCTGTGCGTTTTTGTGGAACACAGTAATTTTACGGTTCAGGGTGGCATTCTTGGGTTTGAGGGCGAAAGAAGCATGACAGCTAATGTTGTAACAGTTTGCTTGAATCGAATCAGGTAAACCAGAGTTATTTCATATGAAGCCTCCGAAGTCAGGACCTTATAGCTACCACTTGGTCATGAGGCTCAGTGTGGTCCTGACTTCGGGGTCGGGGTCACGAAAGCCAGGGTTTAAGGTTAAGGGTTTAGAGATGTTGGTTGTCTGAAGTGCCTGGATCTTTGCACGTACAGTGCATGTTTTCGCCCTGGACAACATTGCCGGAAGCAGTTCATGCTATCGATTGGGCTGATGTCTCACGCAGTGGCCTAGATCGTTAGAACTAGGCTTCGGGGTGCAGTATAGTGCAATCAGACAAGGGATACAAATGTAAACTGTTCGTAATTTTTCAGGTTTCTACATGGTAGTTTCCCGAAGTAGGGGAACCCCAATATAGACCCCAAAATACTTTAGTCCTTATCATTAGGGCCCCCAAAAGATTACCCTACACCCTAAACCCTTAACTTTCATCGACGCGAAACAAAACCCTCAAGGCCCGTGCCCCTGGAGTTCCTACTTGTTCAGGGTTTAAGGCTTGGGTTTAGGTATTAAGGCTTGGGTTTAGTGTTTAGGGTTCATGGTTTAGGGTTTGGGGTTTAGGGTTCTTAAATCCCTAACAGTAGATAAAATAATGGCCCAAAACCCCTAAGTAGAGTTCCAAAGACCATTATTGTCCATACTTTGGGAGTCCAGGTAGCCTCAACCCTAACTGGACCCTTGAACGTCGTACCTCCATTTTGAGAATTAAGCTATGAGAGGAGGAATCATGACCCAACATCCACACAAAACCCGAAAAGGAATTGCAGTGGAGGATGCAGGTCACCTGAAACCCTGAACCTTCCGGTCCTAAACTCTAAACCCTAAATCCCCAAACCCTAAACCCTAAGCCTTATAAATCTTAAACCCTGAGACTTAAACCCCCTGAGACCCATAATTTCGGCAGGATCGAGTACATGTATGACACGAGGCCAGGATGGGGCCAGGATGGGGCTAGGTAGGGTTCAGGGTTTAGGGNNAGGGGTTAAGGGATTTAGGGCTTAGTGTTTAGGGATTTTGGGCTTAGGGTTTAGGGATTTAGGGTTTAAGGATTTAGGGCTTTAGGGCTTAGAGGGTTTTAGGGTTTAGGGATTTAGGGATTAAGGATTTAGGGTTTAGGGATTTAGGGCTTAGGGTTTGGGAATTAAGGGATTTAGGGCTTAGGGTTTAGGGATTTAGGGTTTAGGGATTCAGGGATTAAGGATTTAGGGTTTAGGGATTTACGGTTTAGGGTTTAGGGATCTAGGGTTTAAGGATTTAGGGCTTAGGGTTCAGGGATTTAGGGTTTAGGGTTTAAGGATTTAGGGCTTTATGGATTTAGGGTTTAGGGATTTAGTGTTTAGGATTAAAGGATTTAGGGTTTAAGGATTCAGGGTTTAGGGTTTAGGGTTTAGGGTTTAGGGATTTAGGGTTTAGGGATTTAGTGTTTAGGATTAAAGGATTTAGGGTTTAGGGAATGAGGGTTTAGGGATTTTGGGTTTAGGGTTTAGGGCTTTAGGCTTTAGGGTTTGGGCTTCAGACTTCAGGGTTTGAGTATTGAAGTGTTTTGGTGTTCAATGTTTGAATTCAGGGTTCAGGGAGTCCAAGTTACAGAGGTTTTGGCCGTCTCCATAGACAGGGGGTCGCAATATACCATACTCCTCTGACTGTGGGAACTCCCAACAAGAGACCCTTAATGTGTGGCAACTCCCACGTAGCCAAAGCCTCAGATCTTGTTTCAAGCCCGCCTGCTTTCAACTTCCCGCAAGTATGCTGTTGCATGTGAGATATACTATAGGGGCCTACTACATAATTACCAATATCATGGTTCCATATTCCCTATATAATTATGGTTTATAGTGCCTCAAATGGACCTCAAAATGATACTGGCAATTATTCAGGCCCCTGTAGTAGTGATATGCAGAGATTCGGATCCTTGCCTCCTTTGATTGGCGATGACGTACGTAGAGGTTCAGGGGACTCAGCAGCTACGTATCACTTAGCGCATAACAGAAGTTATAATCCTGCTTATCTTTGGAGTTACACTATATAAGGCCACTTCGGGGCCGTCCTCACACCACACGCGTGCTCGCATGATATTGCGTGTGCCAGGATATACCAAGAAACGCAAGAAACAGCGCAAAGGTGTGCCATTTATTTCCGCCTTTTGTTCCATGAATTTGAGGATGATGTGCTTCTTCTCAGGCCGCAGACCAAGCCAGTACCGGAGACGTGGCCGAACGTCAAGCAAAGGGCGCCCAACAGCGAATCAAAGAATATTTCTTCAAACAATATGAGCCTCCTGATCGTTAGGACTCCAATTACAAACACCGCCCCCCCACCCATCCCCCCCCCAATGGGGTGAGGGGTAAATTGCGGTGAGGAGTTTATACAGGAGGCCATTGCCCCACTTGAAGGTCCATTGGACTTAGCAACTACTTATAACTGGAGGAGCTATAATAGCAGCTATAACTTCTTTATTTCTTCATAAGCCCCCCCTGTAGTAGTAATAATCAATACACTACCTAGTAAAGTACCATTGGCTTAAGCAGGCATACTTCTTATCAAGAGGGCTGAGGGGTTATCGTTACGGCAGGGAGAACGCTAACATCCAGAAAGTTTCTGGAGCGGTGGTCGCAAGAGATCCCTCTGCATGCCAACTGCCGGATCAACGCAACATCACCACTATTGTCTGTCGTTATTAGTAGTGACACGTTAAGCTTGGTTATTTCTAGATATAGAAATCCAAGGTAAGAACCGCCGAGGATAAGCTAGGTTTAGGGTGTAGGGTCCGTGTGCCATGAAGTTCAAGTGACGTCATACCCCTACACGGCACATCGCCAATGACATGTGGATAATAGGTATAGTCCTCCTTAAGTAGATAGAATATGGCTTTGGGTATATTATACTAAGATCCCCATATACCCCATATTCTATCTACTTAAGGGGGACTATACATAAGGAGTATCAACAGCCCTGACTGCTAGATTGTTATTGGGCGGGGGCAGTAGAATACTTTGAACCCTTCATCCCAAGCCTTAAGCCAAAAGCCCTAAAGGGTTTAGGGGTTTAGGCCCTAAACGTTAGGCCGCAGAAACTTTAAACCCGGAATCTGCGGGCTTTTGTTAGAAGAGCGTGTGGGGGAGAGGGCTGCCACTACAGCTTTCCGCCTTTGTAAATGCAACTCATATGAGCTATAATTATATAGTCTAAACTCCCAGTATCCCCGCATCCCCTATAATAGGCCCTTGTATAATCCCCTATATAACCCCCTTTCAGGAGTTTAGACTATGGCTCATATCGAAACTGGTGCTTTGCGAAAATTAGGGGCCCCTTCTTGAGAGCTCCTGACATTTGCCAGTAAGGGTTTTGGGTTTAGGGTTTAGGGTATATTGGGGTCTGCTTGCCTATTTGAAGCCCTCTAGTACCTTTCATTGTTGCCCCTTCCCGCTCATACAGATGCACATATATGTATATGGTGTATATATATACATACGCATATATACATGTATAGCTGGGATCACATTGACCATTGGGGGGTGGGGTATGCTTAAACCCCAAATCCCCTAACCCGATATCCGTCATGGTTATTGTTTAACATGTTCCGTGTTCCTGTCCCTTTTGTTGTCCTTCATTCCAATTATTTAGGCCCCAGAACTCTCCACACGCGTATTTATCCCTATATCTCCCAGATACCCCCCATATCTCCCTAAACCCTAAAGCCTAAACCCGTACGTGTCCCTATACGGACCCCAGAAGACTACAGCTCCTATTATAGGTACCCCGAAACAGGGGCCCCTAATTTTTGGGAAGCCCCAAATCCTAAACCCAGAACCCTAATCCCAAAACCCTCTATGTCCATATAACCACTTTGAAGGGACCCCAATGTGGGGAAATAAAGCCTAAACCCTGAGCCGTCAGCCCTAAAGCTAACATCCTTATCCCAAAATCCTAAACCCTAAATCCCCAAACCCTAAAGCCTAAACCCATTATAGTGGTTTCCGTTTTCTTTTCATTATCCCCATAGAGCCCCAGAATAACCCCTATATAGCCCATTACAGTAGTATAGCCACTATATGAGCGAGGCCTGGGGTGGCGCTCATTGCGATTGAGATGATGTGGCTGTACGACTGGGGCCCAGGGTTTGCTCTAGGTTTAGGGTTTAGGGCTTGCGGTTTAGGGTTTAGGGTTTAGGATTTAGGGTTTAGGATTTAGGGTGCAGGGTTTAGACTTTAGGGTTTAGGGAGCTTCTGGGCTGGTCTTTTGGAGGTTCAGGGTATCAAGGCTTTTCGGGCATTCAGGGTTTTGGGGTTTTAGGCGAGAGGGCTTGGGACAAGTTGAGGGCTTTGGATAAGGAGGAAAACGTTGGGGACCCCAAAGGAAAGGCAACCCCTCTTCCAATGTCTTGAAGCGGACACATGCGGAATGGGGAAACCCTGAACCCTTGCAGAAGTACGAAGAATTCTCAGGCTTCTCCCCCAATAATCTTTTTGGACCTGCAGTAGTAAGCAGCGCACTCGCGAAGCCTTGAAGCTTGCTGAGAAGGGACGGGAGGGGTCTAGGGGCGGAGGGTCAAAGACAAAACAGAAAGCCTGTTCCCTTCCCCTCCCCCCGCCCCACACTACCTTTGTGTTATTGGTGACACCTGGATTATGGGCGGTCAAAGGGGTGTGCGCGCTGATCTCCTTCGTGGTTGCAGGTGGAGCTACAGATTTCAGAGGGAGCAAGCAAGTGCCTCGAGTTCAAGCAGCAGCCAGGCCGGGTCGTCATCGCTTTTTCGAGATGGTGGTCTCCATTCTTTGCTCCCGGTCGAACTCCAAAAAGTGGACCCGTGGGTGGTGACGTCAGGGCTGCCGCGCCCACAGACTCATTCGGGGCATTTGTTTGCGGGTGTTATAGTCCCAATATAGAGGAAGATTCTGTCGACCGTTCGGCGCAAGACTTCCTACATACATCCGCCGTAGGTTACTTATAACATGCCTTACAAGGGGCCCATAATCATGGGGTTCCAAGCGAGAAGAAAAGTATGTTTTGCAGCCCGACCACCCGGAATCCTACATCCTAAACCCAAAATCTCACATCCTTAGCCCGAATCCCCGTGACCTTGAATTCCAAGCCTTCGGTGAAAAGGGTTCAAACCTGAGCCCTGGACCCTGGAACTCCACGGATTAAACTCAAAACCACAAACGCCAAGTCGTAAACCTTAAGACCTAAGCCCTAGGCCTAGACCCTAAACCCTAAACCCCTAATTCCTAAACCCTAATCCTCAAATCCCTAAACCCTTAACCCCTAAATCCCTAAACCCTTAATCCCTAAACCCTAAACCCTAAATCCCTAAATCCTAAACCCTAAACCCTAAATCCCTAAACCTCAAATCTCGAAACCCTAATCCCTACATCCCTAAACCTTAAATCCCTAAACCCTTAACCCCTAAACCCTTAATCCCTAAACCCTTAATCCCTAAACCCTTAATCCCTTTTTCCCTAAACCCTAAATCCCTAAACCCATTCTAGTAGTTTCCATTTTTCCATTATCCTTATATAGCCCCAATATATCCCCTATATAACCCATTGTAGTAGTTTCCGTTTTCTTTTCCATTACCCCTATATATCCCCAATGACCACCATATGCGTGAGGCCTGGGGTGGAACCCTACTCCCTAAATCCCCAAACCCGAAAACCCTAGATCCCTAAACCCTAAACCCTTCATCCTTAAACCCTAAATCCCTAAACCCCTAAACCCTAAATCCCTTTTTCCCTAAACCCTAAATCCTTAAACCCATTCTAGTAGTTTCCATTTTCTTTTCCATTATCCTTATATAGCCCCAATGTATCCTCTATAACCCATTATAGTAGTTTCCATTTTCTTTTCCATTACCTATATATAGCCCCAATTTAACCACCATATGAGTGAGGCCTGGGGTGGAACCCTAAACCCCCAAACTCTAAAACCCTAAACCCTAAATCCCTAAACCCTCAACCCCTAAACCCTAAACCCCTAAATCCCTAAACCCCTTAATCCCTTAATCCCTAAATCCCTAAATCCCTTAATCCCTAAACCCTTAAACCCTTAATCCCTAAATCCCTTAATCCCTTAATCCCTAAACCCTTAAACCCTTAATCCCTTAATCCCTAAACCCTAAACCCTTAATCCCTTAATCCCTAAAACCCTAAAACCCTAAATCCCTTAGTCCCTAAATCCCTGAATCCCGAAAACCCTAAATCCCGAAACCCCTAAACTCCCTGAACCCCTAAACTCCCAAAATCCCTACATCCCCAAACTCATTCTAGTAGTTTGGATTTTCTTTTCCATTATCCTTATCTAGCCCCAATATAACCCCCAAACTCCTACTTGGCGCTGTCGGACCCAGGCCTACGCCTCCAGGTGCACTGGGCACGTGGAGTGTTTGGGGGCGGGGGGGGTGGTTCTTGGGTTGGGGTTCAGGGTTTAGGGATTAGGGTTTAGGGTTCAGTGATTTAGGGTTTGGGCTTTAGGGGTTAGGGTTTAGGGATTTAGGGTTTAGGGTTTTAGGGGTTAAAGCTTAGGCCTCAGGGTTTAGCAGTTTGGGCGTTTAGGGTCCAGGGTTTCGATTCGGGTTTTGGTGTCTGCTAGCAATTTTGGCGGTGCGTTTTTGGTTTAGGGGTTATATATACATACTGGCTCTTGGGGATTAGGGTTTGTCTGTCCGTTTGGAGTCCCCTGAACTGGCGGCATTAGCTCGTTTGAGACATCTCGTGGAGGGCATCCAGCAAGCGTCTCGGCCTCGTTGTCTTGGCAGTTAGAAAACCCTAGACCCTACAACCTAATCTCTTCCCCCTAATAATAAACGATGTCCCCCCCCCACCCCCTAATAATAAATAATCCGGGCGGTCAGAAATTAATTATTATTAGGGGGGAATATTTAT